>WAAB01015491.1:104759-206350 GCA_013389865.1 Piaya cayana | reverse complement strand
TGTCCCCACAGTGCCCGGGATGGCTCCCTGCCACCCCATTCAGAACCTGCCTCCCCACAACCGCTCCGCATCTCAGGGTGCAAAGAGGCACCTGGAAAACAGGTGTGGGGTTTGTTGTCCCCTTAAAAAGTTTGTCTGTCTCCCTGAAAAACAGCTTGGCTGTCTGCAAGCTGGTTTTCAACCGCAGGAGGTGCGTTAATATAGTGAAGTGCTTTCAGAAAGTGATCAGGAAACGTGAAGTGGGGGTGCAGTGGGGGTGCTGATTTCTTTCAATAGGCAGTGAAAAGAGGGTGGAAGAAAAAAGGGCAAGATCTTGTTGAACTGTAAATCAGGATCCCATCCTGCAGTTTTCAGTCCTGCCCAAATGTTCCTTCTTCTCCTGTCAACACACCACCATCACCCATCACTGCCCTCCTCGGGGCTTTCAGTCAGCAAGGGGTCATAAACTGCTAAAACTGAGCTGGAAAAAAGCCGTGTTGTATCTACCCCGGCACTCCCAACATTTAATCTCAAAGTATATTTTCGCAGAGCGGCTTTAGTGGAATTTATAGAAAAGTCTTGGTTTGTTTTGTTTTCCCTTATCCCCTTTTGGACTCGTAAATTTCTATCAGCTGTAGAAATATAAATGTTACAGAAGAGCTGGGACTGTAAGGAAGGAGATTGCCAGCTGCAAGATACAGACAGCCTTATTATCCTGCAAAGGGGACCAAGGGGTGATTAATCACAGTATCAAACCAGTGTATGTAATGTCAGAGTACTTTCCACGGGGTTTACAAGACTTAAGCATGTCAAGTTATAAATTATGCTGGTATTAAGGGCCAGGGACCAGCTGTCCTAAATTTCTAAATAGTCAGCTAAGTCTTTAGATTTACAATTCTGCTCCATCTGGGTGAAGCACAGCCTGCCTACACCTATTCTTTAATCATACCATCCATATAAAATTAAAACCTCCAGTATTATGGAAACACAGGCTTTTATTTGGAGCATCAGTACGCAAAAGCTTCAAGATGAGTATTACTAGTAGAGATCAAGATTACAAGGCTAACAGTGAGAAATGCAGGTTCCTATCCTTGCTGTAATACAACCTGTGTGACAGCTTTGCCTCAGCGTGCTTCAAATCCCAGCCTGTATAATAGGGATAATAGTGATGGGATCCTCTCAGAAATGTGTACTACTGAACACATTGAAAAAAAATGGATAGTGTTCAGGTGCTAACAGGTTGTGTAAGTACATGTGAGGTAGGGTATTAAAACAGGACATTAGATTTACACACATCAGTTTCTGAATTGTTTGTCTCCAAATTGCAATGTGAGAAGCTCTGTGCAAAAAAACTCTTTAGGTACTTGGACTCTACGCAGGGTACTACAGCTGAAGTTGAATCTGTCAGGTTGGACTGTCATTTCAGTCTCACTGGGTGTCAACAAGGAACAGTTCCACTGACCTCAGCAGAGTAACACGGAATTAAAATGAGGTGTGTCTGGCACTTTCATTTATTCTTTGTTGTTGTAGAGAGTTTGATATCACCAGCATCATGATACATCTGGTCTATCAACAGCTCAGATCAATATCTGAGAGAGGTGGTGTTATTCCATAACCTGACACTGGTGTAAATAAGGGAGAGTTTGGCCCCCACATGACTAGATTATAATCACAGCTCCAGCAGCACCTCCCTTCACTCTGGCCACGTAACTCCTCTAAGGTTGTTTCTTCATGTCAATAATAATACCTTTCCTGCATGTTCTGAGTACTAACAAGATGAATACATTGTAATAAGCTGTAAATATGTTGGGTGCTGTGTGTGTTGATTGACTCTAATATACAGATGCAGGACACTTTCAGAGGAGACTGAAAAACAAACTTTTAAGCCATCTCAGTCTCTGAAAAGAGAGGGAGAAGAGGGCTAGGAGCTACTGAAGTTACTCAAGGCCCTCTAAGGCATGGATGTAACTTGTTTACAGTGAAACCAACAAAGCTTGTTAAAGTAACAGCAAGTTTGTGCTGATTACAGGATCTAGTTCACTTTTCAGATGTAACTGGGAGATGTAATCTACAATTATTTTTCAGGATGAAAAGGAGTGCCACAGCTTGATCCAGTGGCAAGGCACTGAAAAGGATGATGTGCAGGCTGTCTGTGTGGGAAGGTTTCCCACTGTCTTCCCTAGCTCTGTGTCAGAAAAGAGCATGTTTTTTTTTTTTTTAATGCATGTATTAGCATTGCCTACAGTAGTAGTACCTGTGTTTAATCAGTTAGGACCTAGCCAAATCACCTACAGTTTTGACACCTAGAGATGAAATATGGGATGAAGTTCTCTATAGTAGGAAGGATGCAGTTTTCCAACCATGACTGGATACTGTACAATAATAGTATTTATTTGCCAACTAAAGGATACATTTCATACAAAGCAACTAGACTGCTTTATTTTTGTAAATCACAGGTAAATAATAGTCAGAAAAGCTCAGTCTAGCCAGTGACCTACTAGGAGGCCTTGGTTAAATCATTTAACCTGCTTGTACGTTCTTTTTATCAGCTGTAAACAGAGATATAGTATAGTATCCAGTGATAATATCTATTAGATATTCAATATCATCCTCTCTCCTTTGAGACGTACCAGTAAAGTACACTCTGGAAGAGCCTGGCAGGAGTTTTGGGTGTTTATTTAAATGTGAAAATTTTGATAATGTGATCAAAGTAACAGAGAAAGTCAATGAAGGAACTGAAAGAAGTCTCTCTGAATTCCTGCTCTATACCCTGTCTGTGTGGGAGAAACTGCAAAGAAAAAAAAAACCAACCCCAACCCCACCCAACCCCAAAAATTAGCATTCAGCTCCATTGCCTAGGTAGAACTTTAAGCCTTATACGGCCATAAAAATTGTAGCAGAGAAAGAAGGAGAAAATAAAGACCTTGATCTTCATATGAGAAAATTAGAGTTCACGTTTGGTTAATGTCACCAAATAAAGACATCTATGTTATTTCAGTCCTCCACCAAGAACACACTGTTGAACACAATTAAGGATTTCTCTGCTTTACTGGGCAGCCTCGCCACTTCATGCTGTGATCTTGTCGGATCCCACAAGCTAAGCATGACTGGGCTGGGTCAATAGTTGGTGTGAAAATTCCCAGGGAAAGCCATGTCCCACAGGTGGTGTTGGCTGAGCAAAGTGGCCTTCATCCCTCCATCCTGCATGAATGTGTAGATGCAGTGCTAGGGGGCACTGCACTGCAAGAGATATTCACATTTTTTGCAGATGAAGCTAACTTTATTTGGAATATATAAAGAACGCACTCTTCGGAAAAGCAAAGATGTTAAGCTGCGTGTCCTGGTAAAATTTCAGGATGGATAACGACATTATGCTCCCATACTCGCTGTAGTTTACATTAGTATTGTATTAACAGTATCATTTTCCTTCCACAAGTGCTGCTTGTGGCTGGAAGGGACTATCCTGGAGCTAGCTACAGAGACTGAGATAAAAGCACTTTCAGATATTCCTTCAAGAGGCATAAAGTGTTGCTGTAAATGAACTAAAGGCATATTCACTTTGTTTCTGATCACATTTCCTTGTGAGGGATGCCAGGTGCCGGTGGAAAGCTGCTTCTGAACCGACAAAAGCACCTGAATGACAGTAGTACAGGAGGGCTTCATCAAACTACAGGAATTGTTGGTCAAAAACCGGGGAGAGAGAAGTAGGGGGGAGAAAGGCAAGGAAAAAAAGGAAGAAATGGAGGTAGAGGTAAAGAGAGAAAAAAATATGCCCCACTACCATTACCACCAGAGAAAAAAAACCCTGACATATGTAGTGGCTGAAAACACTGCAGCTCATCACCAGACCTTAGCTGGCTTAAACTGAGCAAGGCATAAATGAAGTCAAGAGACTTTAACCTGCAGTTCAAACAGCCCTGCCACCTCCACAAACAATATATTAATTTAAAAAACTTGTAAACTATGGACATTTTTTCCATTTTAACTTTTCCACACTAACTTGACTTTGATTCATGAGCTTTTAATATTCTGAATTGTCCTGCTGCCAAGTTGCTCAGAAGCCCCCTCTTGTCCTAAAAACTTTCCTTGAAGTTGAGGAACCTCTTATCTTTTACACCAGCTCAACATCACTCCCTCTAGGAGATACCATTGTTTTTCTGCTTTTATGCAGCAGGTGAGAAATGAAGAGTGCTTTTCAGAGCCATCTGATGTCCTTTTTAACAGCAGTCATACCATCTCATAGGGCCATACAGAGTGGTCATGCACTACATTAGCAAAATATTCTCATAGCTCCTGACTATCCGTTTTTCCAGAAAGTTTTTTTTTCCTGACACTGCCCTATAAGGATACTGTTTTGTTTAAAATGTTTGGTTTTGTTATGATTTATGAGTGCAAAAGAAATTGAAAAAAACTCCTCCTCTATTAATTTCTCCATTGTATCAGTGAACTTCTTATGCTACCTGAATTAAGAGGAATCTTTCTTCAAAAATGTCTTTGATTCTATAAATACAGATTAAAAAAATCATTTGATCTCTGAGGTTGCAAAGGAATGATGTCACCTTCCTGTCTGCAAGCCAGACATAGGTAACACTCTATCCCATTCCCAAGCTTTTAATTAGAGATACTCCATTAAACCTTCATCAGCTCTAACGGTTCTGTACTGCATTCAGTCTTCAAGAATCCTTTACAGATTGTGCTTTCAGAGAGCACCCAGCCAGGGAGCAGACCATAGGCACCATGTTTCACCAGAAATATTACATTATAAAGGACTGTAGAATATGAAATCACCCTTTTGGTAGTGCAGGGATCCTCCAGTCAGGCTGTGATGTGGCATCAGCTGCAGAAGGGCAACCAGGAAATATCTTTTAACAGCCTTATCAAGCTGAAAATATTTCCTGCACATGACTCTGCTCTTTGGCCCCAAGCCAGCAAAACACCAAGGCACATGTTCCACTTTAAGCACACAAGATGCTCTACTGAAGTCAACAGGACCGTTTACATGCACAAAGTTAAATATAAGCTTAAGTGCATTTCTGGATCAGGGCCAAAGGCCTCAGTACCACGCAGGGTTCAAGCCAGGAGGCTGTGTGATTAGATGGTCTGACAGAGTGGGGGGGAGGACACAAAGTGATTTGCTTGGCATTACCCGCTTGTGCCTCATTCCAAACAATTAATTTTCTCTAATATTTATTTATAGTAAGTTTTTCCATTTCTCTTACTTTGCTTTCATGCTGTTGTAGCCATTTCCAAACTGAAGTTTTGTTTTTCTTTTTTAAACTCTTCTTAACTGAATCGATAGCTTTAATTGACTGAACAAAGAGATTTCAAATAGATGGAGTGCTTCAAATGGTAATAAGAGCTGGTGTTCCCAGAGCTTTGTAGGCTTGAACTAAGCAGAGAAGAGAGTTAGAGTGATTGAAAATCACTTTTCTGTTGTTCCTTTGTATGAACTGGTTTCTGGCTTATGCAATGCACACTAATTAAAATGACTGGAATGCCTCACATTTTTAAGAGAGTTTTAAGGCAGCTCTGTGGCACTGTGGCCAGCAGAGTTCACAAGCAGATTCATGGCTGCAATTCAGGTTCAACGTTTCTATCAGCGTAACTTGAAGAAGCTAATATCTCTGCAGAGTCCTTAGAGGGGAGTTTGAGGAAGAAGGGGTAGACAGAGAAAAGCAGTAACACCTGTTCCTTGCATCAGTTTCTTGAGCAGCTATGGGGCAAGTCTACCTTTCAAGGAGATGAGAGCCTGAATGTTGGTGTAGTCATCAAAAACCTCATTGATTTCTTTCACTGTAGCCCTAATGTCCTGCACAAATTCAAGTGTGGGAAAGCATTTACATGTTCTTTATCTCTCACTGTTATATCAGTTACTCATAGTGCCTCTTCCTAGGTACTGTACAGGGAACGTCTCTTTCTGTGAGATGGTTACATTTGAGTACTGGCTACTGCAGTTGCTGATTGTCTTTGTGGGCATCCAAACAGCTCCCTCAAATTTAGGAGACTGATTATAGTGGGTTGCTCTCCCAGTGATGAGTTTTACTCTACTTGGCAATGGTGAAGGAGTATCTTGCTGCTTTTCAGTCATCTTGGTACAGTCTAGAATTTCATTTTCCTATTTTACTATTTTCTGGGTATTTTTCAAGGTGGCTGGCTACCGCATTGCTGGTCTTCTCTCAAAAGAAGGCCTGGCTTCTCACAGTGATGAATGGCCACACAGGAGCAGGAGAGTTGAATACAGACTCTTGCAGAGCTGACTGGCCTGAGCATATGACCTTTTGGCACGTTTAGCAACCAGATCCTTCTCCCCTCACCATTCTGCCTCTCACCAGCCTTCTGAGGATGAGGACTGCTCCCTCATCTCACAGCATAATCTTTTTCCCCTTCTACACATCAGAGGGCACAGTCGGGATACAGTGATCTTCACAACCCTGTGAGGATAGGGATGTAGAAAAAGATTCCAGGCAAGAGACAATAATCCTCTATCTCTTAGACCATTCAGGTTAGCAGAGGTGCAGAACCTCCATATGCAGTAGGCCAGCCAGTCCCTAGGATGTGCCACTGGGTTTAAAGCATGTTGGAATCCTCTGAAATCACTTGTGGAAAGCAGAAAGAGCAGCAGCAGGGACCTGGCATTCCTCTTTCTGTTACACTAATGATCCTGGAGACAGCGGCTAACAGGTCTGAAGGACAAAACAGGTGCAGCTGCAGCTATATGTACTGTCACTCACCTCTCCCTGCACAACCTGCAAAAACATGCGGTAAGAATGAGCCAGTCACTTCATCCCCATAGTAGTACACTTGTTAATAGCTTTTCACCTGAAACTCCAAATAAAGGTATTAGTTACAAGAACAGTCTCTAATGATGGAGATAGTGTCCCAGCAGGAACGATTCCTGTTGTGAATGTCAGCACATGGATGTCAAAAGTGAGATCTCTGTGTAGAGATGCCAATAGAGATTATTGCCTTGGCATAGGATTTTTTAAATCCAAATTGGCTTTTTCAGTGCTTTTGTTCCTGTGTTCCCAAATCAGTGCGTATTCTAAACAGCAGCTGACCCCTCACTTATGGCAGAGCCTTCCCACACAGGCTCACAGTCCCAGCCAGTAGAAGCTGGAAGATTTCTGATGTGAGATCTTAAGGATGAATCTTTTTCTCCTCTGGAGCAAAAGGCAGCACTTCTGTTTCCTCACCCCTTTGGAATTTTTCTCCATAAATCTTGGTATACAGTTTGAGACAAAAGATGAGGAGATGGTAGATGTGCAGCCTAGAGTGAGGACCCTCTCATTTGTTTATTGTCTTGCTCTTCCTGAGTGAAGAGCAATACATTCCTCAAAGGACATTTTCAGGTCGGCAGTGTGAGTTCCACACCTAATGCATTTATGTCAAGAGTGAAAAGATCAGTGTTTGATTTAGCACAGATGTGTGAAGATAGTATTCTTGCTGCACTAAAGACAGAAGTAACAATCTACAGCCCTTCTTCCACTTTCATTTAACATAATGGTCCTGATTTCCTTTAATCTGAGGGCCCATATTGCTTAGTTGTGCCTTTCTGTTTGCTCCTGAGCGGTGTTTCAGTGGGAGACATAGAAACATGGAAAGATAATCTGTCTCACAATCACAATGTAATCACAGAATCTTTCTGTTCATTTAGCAAAATAGCCCTGGATTCCATTTCCTTGTGAGTGGTAACAGGTATTGTGCAGCAAGAGTTAATCTGTAACCAGATACAACATGGTTGGAGGTGAAGCTAAGAAAGAGAAACAGAGCAAACTTCCTCTATTTCCTTTGCAATGAATCAAAGTATCTTTACCAGGGACTGTAGGACTAAGATTATAATCGTATGCTTTATTAGCAGAAGTTTTTTTAAAAAAAAAACAGTGTCCTGTACTGACAGAGTTCAACTCTTTCGTACTTTAACTTGGTTTGTAGCAAGAGCAACATGGTAGTTCACAGGGAGAGGCAGGCACACAATGTGAGTAAATGTATTGCACAGCTGGTACTACCCAGAGAGGACTTCACATGAATAGCCAAGGCAGCAGTGAGAACTACCCAGAGCTGGCAAGAACCAGGAAAGAGTTGGATGTATGTAAAGATTACATACTAGGAGTTTAGCTATGAAGTTATCAAAGCTTGAGCAAGAAAACACCTTCCTGTGGCTCTGCTCTTAGTAACAATGCCACCAAATCTTGCCTAGAGTGTTGTCAAGGGGGTTGGCATTAGCACTGGGCTGTGGGAGCTTGGACTGCTCCAGTGCAGCGGTTCATCGCAAGTCCTGAGAGGTTGAGGTGGTACTGAACATTTTCAGTTTTAGCAGATGGCCAACATGAGCTTAGTACAGCACATTCTTCTCTCTTCTCCTCTCCACTTGTGACTGTAGCACCTGTGGTCGACACTTGGCTGGGAGGCTGCTCCACAGCATAACTCTCATTCTTGCCATCTCCCAGAATCTGCACCAGTGTCTTTAGCAAAGCTTAAAGTTCACTGTAAAAAGAGATTGAGCTCTTACTACATAATCCAGGAAGGAAGGAGAGCTCTCCCTAGATGTGTAGATGACATCAGGAAGGAAAGTGCTCTCACTGTAAAGGTTCTGCAATGCATGGGAGGGATCTACTGTTTTATTCATGGGACAATTCATGGAAAACAACCAACAAAGAGTCTAAGCAACAGCAGTTTCTACCAACAAAGAAGTGAGTCCCCAGCAGACTTTCCCCAGCACCCCAACACAGAAAATTAGATAGACAAGTTGGGGTTGTTTTTATTTCATTAAGCTGTGTCTTCATGTGTGTAGATTACGACTAAGCATTTTTTAACCAAAGTCTTGTTTCCTCTTCTCTCAGCTCAAGTTCAGAAGAACCAGCATCCCCACACACACATACACACATGGCCAGTGGAAAGGGGAAGGAGGGAGGAAGAAAGAGGTAGAGGTCTGCTCAATGCAGGCAATTCCTTAGTGCAGCTAAAATCGAAGGCACTGTCCCAGTCTCCCTCATCTCACAGTATAGATATAGGAATACCTTCTGACGGTAGTGCAGTTCTCTCTTGCACTGTTCAAATTAAATGATCTATTTCTTAACCTTCTTCCGCTGAAACTTACATAGTCACTTTTGTTTCAAGGAATTTATTTTGCCAAATAAGCAGGATCATCAAAAAGAGCACAACCTGCTCTATGAAAGGAGGAGCAGGCTAGGAAGGGAATATTTTACTTTATATGAAATTGCTTTCCCTATCCAGAATAAATCTTCACCTCTGAACATCATATATAATGGCAACTCAGCTTAGATGGGCTAGTGTAGCATTAGCTGTGCATGACTGTACATAGATAGCACTGTAGAGAGCTAGCTAGAGGACAAAAAAAATATTCCCAGTGAATGTGATAGCATTTTCTCCTCTCTGTGGGGACAGAACCTAGCTTCTTAGCTTAGGGAAAGCCTCCAACTCCCCTAAGGTGTTTCCACAAGTACTTTAAAGAACACCTCCCCCCAAAAAAACCAAACCCACTCCAAAACTATAACCTGAAGAACAGGCAAACATAGCCATTCAGTTATATTTTGATGAAAGAGAATAGGAAGAAAAAGAGAGGCGAAGCTGGTTCTGGAAAAAACAAAACCCTTATTCCATCAGGCATTTCTGGGAAGGAGGAGGTAAGGCAGCTTTTAAAGCTACGTCTGTGATTGCATGTAGGGGATAGTTCTCAAAGGATTCCCTTAATCAGATTCTGCCGAAGATAGGTTGTCTCTCTGTACTTCACTCCATGTCTTATTCTAAGGCCATATGCTCTGGACATGTGAAGATTTACAGTTTCAAATTTACTGGCATTGGAGAATCTGAAAGAATTATGCAAGTAATCATGTTCCATGATAACTGAGGCCTCACACAGCCATGCTTTCTAAAAAAGTGCTTCTATCTCAATAGACAGTCCCTCTAGGGCTCTATAAGCCTTTCTGGAGAAGAAGGAAGGGGAGAGAAAGGGGGAGCTGCTGATCGTTGCCATATGTGAGAAGGATCTCTTCCTGCATGTGGATGTGAGTCCATGTTATCACACAGGCTGTGCTCTCCATAGCCCCCCTGTTTCCTGTTTCCAGTCAGCAACTTGCTGCTGGAGCAATCATCCCGTATCACTTTGTACTGCAGTTATGAAAGAGGAAAATGATGGCCAGCGGAGGGGGAAGGGGAGGGGGAAATCCTCTTTAATAGCCATGTAGGATGTCTGGGCAGGGATGTGAGCCAGGAGTCCTCAGAGGCAGTAGAATAAGTGGGAGTTTAGCAAACAATCATTTTCTTTCTTTGACTAGTGCTCCTCAGAGACCTCAGCACTCCAGTTCTCAGAGCTAATTTTAGCAGTTTGTGGTTGGCCTGTTCCTAATGTCCCTGTCCTCTCTCTCGCACACACTGAACCTTGGGATACTCTCTGTGGGCTGACAGATGACATAAAAACCTCTAATGTGCAGGTCAAGTATCAAAAATGAAGTGGGATGAGGAAACTGGAAGCTCAATTTGCTTTTTTCCAAATAAGGGAGCTATATTCATATTAGAAGTTCTTAGCATACCAAGTTTGTGGTTTGTTGGGTTTTTTTAAGTATATGAAGGGAATGACTTATTCTTGAAAATTTTATGGTAGCCACCAAAGATGTTATCATCCCACAGATGCTGCCTTTCCTATGCAGACTATGACTGACATGCTTTCATTATTTATTGGCGCTGCTCTTCTGTAGGAAAACCAAAACCACGTTGTCCCAAACACTGTAGTGACATATAACAGACAGAGCGACTCCTTGCCAAAGGGCATAGAGTACATGTTAGAAAGGGTTCAAAATGAACACAGTGGCAACAAAGTTGTGATGCCAGGATTGAAGGAGATGGCAGCGTGTGGCATTTATACTGCAGATGCCATGTTAATGAAAGTCTGAGTCTTACCCACTTTCCACTCCTCTGATGAATTGATGTCAATGATTTATCTTCCACAAGACATACTAATTTGCAATGCAATCTGTGATTAATCTGATGTCCAGAGGCACTACATGGTACAAAAGGAAGGTAAAAGTTTTAGGATGATTCCTCCTATTTCAACCAGACTTTCCCAGAAACCTGAGCAACAGGTGGCACTTTTCTTTCCCTTAAATTTCTTGTGGATTCCTTCTCCTGATCTCCCCTCCTCTCCACATACAAATCTGTAGAGGATACTCTGCAGTCCTGAAGTACATGGTCAGAGTGATGTATGTGTGGGACTGGTGACAGTAAAAGGGCATATGGATCCTTTAGGGATCTGGAAGAAGTTCTTTTTCTGTTCTCTAAGAGGCCAAGGCCTGAGAATCAGATCAGGAACCTTATTTTCAGTTGATAGATTTAAGAATGCTTTGGATCAGGTAAGAAATTCTAGGAAGCTGTTCAAGAGGAGAAAAAGGTAGTTATGTCCCTCAAGGATAGGAGAGCACTATTTCTTGAGCTGGCAGAGGCCAGATTTGTGTTATTAATTGGGCAGACAGCCCCAGTTCTGTGTTGGACTGGAATTAAAAGACTGACTAGGATATCTAGGACAAGACTGCCTGCAGCACTCTGCTCTGGCTGGCAGGAAGCAGTCAGTCTGCACATAAAATTCACCGAATGAGCTGCCCATGGCTCTTCTTCATGCCCTGCAGGTATTTTCTAGGTGAGGCTATGCTGCATAAGGAGGCATTTTGCACTCTGTATAGACCCAGCCAGGACACTGTAGTCAGCATCATTGTTAGCAGAGGCACAGACAGGCTGCTTGCACTAGGGAGAAGCCCAGCAGTGAGCAGAGATGGGTGGGGCATAGGGGTCACCTCACATTGACTGTGGCTTTCCAAGAGATTCTTGAGAGCTCTGCTGATTGCTGAAGATCCCCTTCATTTTTAAGAGGTTTGTTGGCAGCTTGTTTTGCTTTTAGAGATAAGTCCCATCCAAACTGAAGGAAAAGATAGGAGGAACCTTGTGCACACACACAACCTATAAGTTTTCCTAATTGTCACTAGGCAGATGGACACTGGGCAGTCGTGAGTCCTTAAAGCTCTATCCACTTTGTAGGAGTAGTGGGTGTGGCACCGTGGACATGGCTAGATATATGTGTTGCCCTTTACAGAGAAGCTCACTGTCCTCCAAAACCCAGCTGTCAACCAAGTCCTTCCTGTGGGGACTTCCAACTCTGCTTAAGCCAGCTGTAAATTCCTTTGAGGTGGAGACTAAGAAAACTGGAATCTTGGGAGCGTCTTGGTACAGTACCAAAACCATTTCCACTGAACATTCCCAAAAACTTGGTTTCTCTGATCGAGGAATGTAAGCTGTGTAACAACAGCAAAGACAAAGCCTTAGACCATTAGCATTGGCTAATATTAGCTTATTACTTCTTTGTGCTCCATCTGTCTCATCTAATAAGAAAATAATTGTCCCTCTGGGAGACAGACTATGTTTTCATTCCATTGTGTAGCACCTGGCACAATGGGGGTGCTGTCACTTGTGTGGGGTCCTACCTCTATATAAACAAATAAAAAAAATAGTGTGATTCTAGTTTCTCTGTTTACTGCTTTCTTTTTGAGTTTTCTATTTTGGAGTGAATTATCATAATGTTTCTGAGCTGGCACAACAACACTAACGGCTGCTGCAGCCAGGAAATTACTGAGGAGAGGGGGAAACCAGCAGAAACGTAGCTACATATGCAGAGAGCTCCTCAGCTAGTCCCAGTAAAGCTGGAAGAAAACTACATTTGCTCTAAAGCAAGTGAAGATACAGTCCTTGAAAGCAAGGACAGCTGGCCACCCTGACCACAGGACCTACCAGCTGCCTCCTCACTTGCCAGACCTCATGTTTTTGCATTCTGTCCCTCAACATCTGCTTGTCCTTTTTATGGGAGTGGTGCCTACAAGTTGTCACCCTCTGCATGAACCAACTGAAAAGTTTGGCTCCCCTACTGTGACAAGATCCCTGCACATTTTTTGTGCTTTCTTGCGTGATACAATTTCTCTTTTGAACATTTGCAAACTTCACCTTTTAAATGCAGAGGTTCTAGAGACACTGAGACGTTCCTGGCATGCTTAAATGGCAGATGGTCCCAAAGAGACCTGATGTATGTTTAGGGCAGCTTCTGGGCTACTTGCATTCATGCTGACAGTGGTAAGGTAAAATCATGCAGCTGCAGCCAGATCCTAGGCTGTTTTCCTTCCCAGCACTTCTCAGAAAAGTCTGTGCAGAGCAGAGAACTTAGCCCCACATCACACCATTTATACACACCATGTTTTCTGCCTCTTCCTACCTGGCAAAGCAGGAGGCTGGGTGTTTCAGTCAAATTTTCCCTGCATCGTGAGGAAAAAAGGCAGATAAAGAACAACCAAGTTGCATGCTATGCTCATGCTCTTCCTTGCATCCTAAACTAGACCCATGGACTGACGTGAGTGGTCTTAATTGTGCTCACAGGAAATACACACAAGCACTGAAGGGGGGAAGGCTGTCAGGGCTGTTTCTAGCTCTAAAGCAGCCCTTTGACAGGACTGGACTTATTTTTTTTCCCAGATGAGAGGCTGGTCAACACCAGCCCTAAACTCACCTCCACCCCCAAACAGCTGTTCTGCCAAAGGGTGGAGAAGCAGGCCTCCTGATTGAGGGTGGAGCAGTTTGAAGGGCAGGAAAGCAGTGACTTCACTTTTTATTAAGTAATAAGAGAGCAGGGTGTGCGTCACTCTGAAAAACAAGACTTTGGGTGGGGGCAAAGGCTCTCTGCAGCATCTTATGCATGGAGCCATCCGCTTTGTGGGAAATACGCAAAAGACACCATTCTGAAGAGGAAATTCAGATAGTCAAAGATACACTGTTTTAGAAACCTTATAATCTCTTGGGGTTGTTCAACCTGGAGAAGGAAAGGGTCCAAGGAGACTTTGTAGCTGCCTTTCAGTACCTGAAGAGGTCCTACAAGAAAGCTGGGGAGGGACTTTTTACAAGGGCGTGGAGTAATAGGACAAGAGGAAATGGATATAAATTAGAGGGGAGAAGATTTAGACTATAGATTAAGAAGAAATTCTTCATAACGAGGGTTGTTAGGACACTGGCACAGGTTGCTCAGGGAAGCTGTGGATGCCCCTTTCCTGGAGGTGTTCAAGGCCAGGTTGGGTGGGGCCTTGGGCAGCCTGATCTAGTGGGAGATGTCTGTGCCCATGGCAGGGGGTTGGAACTAGATGATCTTTAAGGTCCCTTCCAACCCAAACCATTCTATGATTCTACAATCTTATTTAAGGGGATCCAAGCAGATCACTAAAGTGAAAGGGCACCTAACGGTGAAGGTGGTTTGGGCTAGATTTTAGGAAACAGTTTCCTCCAGCAGGAATAAAGCAGCATGGGAACAGATTCAAGTCCATGTGAATAAATGGGAGTGAAAGAGTGGGCTGGAACCAGTGCTGCATTTAGCCCTAGGCCAGGGCGAGGCAGAGCAGGGCAGCATCAGGAAAAGGAACAGTCTGCTTATGCTGGAACCTGGTCAGCCTTGGTTGGAACACCAGTACCACTGCAGCTCAAAATGCCCTGCAGCCTTCTCTCACTTGTGCTGTTGCCCCAGGCCCTATAAGGAATCTGAAACTCTTGTAGTCTATCTGGCCTGTCCCTTCGCTGGTGCCAACACATCATTTACTATGCAAATAGGGCAGCTCTGGCAATTTTTATACCAAGGGATATTCTTGCCCTGGCAAGGGATTTCTTTGTAAACAGAATGGAGCTCCTCAAGGAGCACACAACAGTCAGCTTCCATGGGAGCAGACAGCATTAGGGTCCATGTACAAATACCATGTGGGATGATGGCAGAATAGACAATGGAGCCTTTCAAGGGGACTTAGCTGGAAGGGTGCTGCTGTTCTTAGACTGGCAACAGCCTCTTTTCAGTCCTGTGTTAGTGAATGAGTATTGTAAGATTCGGAACTATCTCCCCAAATAATCCTTTCCCTGCAACTGACTCCTGCAGGGCTGTATGGGCAGCCTCAAGCCAGTCTGTAGCTGCATTCTCTTCTCCCCAGTTCAGCTGGTTTCTTCCAGTCCTGACTACTACTGAAAGAGCCTCTCAGGCTCAAGGACAGTCTGATATGCCAGAGATCATTCCAGGCTGTTCTCACCCTCATAAGAGTTAAAAGCAGTCTTAGAGTCCAAGGGCTGCAAATGTAACAAATGTTTTCATACTGTTTATACTGTTCTGAAAGCGTAGTCTCCAGACTGGCTATCAGAACAGAAGCTGTTTCACAGATGACCACAGACTGGCTGTAAAAAGCCTTCCTGATGGTTCTTGGCACTGCCTATGGCATGATCACAGGGTACCTCTGGTGCCGCTTACAGTGGGGATATAACCAAAGCCACTTCTTTCCTCTCCTAGTCTTCCATGTGAAACTCAAACCACCTTGACACCATCCTACAGAGACATAACAGTGTAGGGGCACACCTACCTACCATCCTCCTAGCTAGCACAGGTACTGATGCGTAGTGCACTGATGCTGGCACATGCTTCACTTGTTGGATATTTATCCAGAATCTCGCTTGGGCATGTTTGGCCTGTCTTGAAGTCCAGGCTACTGCATCTGGACTTGTGCTACCACTCAAACAGGTTATTTTATATCTGGTTCCTACACACCTTTGCATACTGCAACCACACATGGTAAGCTGGTCTCAGATGCAGTCAGGAGTTCAGGCTCTGCATAGCAGAAGTGTAAAAAACTGCTAGACTGTCAGGTGTCCAGGCCCTTTATCTTTTCTCTGTATATAAACTGCAACCCCAGTTTGATGGTACCAGTCTCTAAATAGTTCCTTATGCAGTCTCTCCCTAGAGACACATCAAAGTTGCAAACAACTCAGACACAAGCAATAAGCAGCTTTCCTTACTTCTGCCTCAAGTATATGAGAGGGGGTAAAAGTAAAAAAAATGAAGGAAGCAATAAATGTGCCTTTTCTGCCAGCCTGATTGACAGCTGCAAGGGAAGAGTTCACTTTCTAGGGGTCACTAATAAATAGAATTTTCTGGTCCCATCGCCCAACCTGAGAAAATTAAATTAACTGAGTGTTCAGAGAGCTCTGCTTCCTTGCTCACAAATCATAAATGGCTTAGCAGAACAGCATTGTTTTTGAGATAAAGAAGAAAAGGTCAAAAGAAGATAAACAAACTAACAGGCGTCCACCAGCTCCCCCAGCAATATTTGCCAAAATCCTCTCTCATTGCTTACTGACGCAACTGCTACAGCAGATCATTCCTTCCCCCTGATCTAGAAACACTCCGTTCACAGTTAGCAGTTTTGAGGTACCACCACTTTCCTGCTGCATAGCAAAGGCTTCCTCAGAATTGAAGCTTAGCCAGGGTGGGAACCCCCCACTATACTGTCTTTCCTGCTGCTTCTTGTTGCACTAACTCTGTTAGTGACTCCCCTTAATGAATCAAGCTAAGTATTCCCCGTTGCCTGCAGTCCTTGCTAGTCACTCCTAATCCTCAGTGAGTCCTGACTTTTTGCTGCTCAAAGACAACTTCTTAAACTTCCCTAGCCCTCTAGTTTGTTGTATGTTTACCTCACAACACTGTAAATGATTATATGAAGCTAAGGATGCTCACCTACTATGGGCACAGATAGTCCCAGCTTTTCACATTAATGGAAATTGATATTATTGCCACTTTTATGATGAGATTATTAGCTTTTTATTACACAAATCCTCCCACATGTGGTAGCATACAAAAGTCAGAACGTATAGGTATTAGGCTGGCCTCTAGGCTTTTTCGGGTCCTTTTCCCTCCAACTGAGGCCAATCCTGCTCTTCTGGCTCTCCATCTCTTTAGGCCTCCTTGCTGGCAGGCCAACAAAACATAAAGGAAAAGACTGTATCTAAGTTAGTGTTTTGCGTCCTGCTGTTGGCCTGAGCATCTCTACTGTTATACCTATGCCACAGACAGATGAACTCAGAAAGGCTAAGAGATGCTAATGAGTTTGTGACCAATTCCAATGCTTTTCCACTTCTTCCCTGTTTTCTTAAGAGTAGGCAATAATGTTTTCTTAAACCAAGGCATTAGCAACACCAGTGACTAGATGTATCATCCCTGCATGCTGAGTGTGACTCACAAAGTCAATATGGCCCTAGAAGGTTAGAGGAACAACATTTGGCTCTAAGCTTTGCCATTGCTGGAGCCCAGAACAAGGGCGATGATGTTATGGCCGGAGGCTTGATATGTAATTACATACACAATACCACAAGCTCTCTGTGATCTATTACTTCCACGTTAGTGTAACTTGGGGCATATATACACAATTAGTTGCCAGAGAAATGAATAAGTCATTTGGAACAGTTTATATTATTTCAGTCTTTTAACAGGAATATATCTCGGTCCCACCCTACAGGCTAGTTCTGGAGAGGTAGTACCTAGCTCTACGATGAGCTATATAATTTAGTTAAGAACTCAGCTAGAAGGACAAAAGCTTGGAATGTAGAAATGGGCAGACAAGAATTCCACTAAGAAATAGCTTACATTTTTCTGACAATTAACCATTGTTGCAAGTATTTACATTTGAAAAAAGAGTAAGAAAAAGCTCTGAGACAAAAAAAAGAGAGGAATTATTCCCTGCCATTTTCAAGAAAATTACTTTGAAGCCTTTTATGCACTTGTATTTGAACAAGACTTTTCTCCATTAGCCTCTGAGTGGAAGGGGACGTTGTTCCTTCTTTTCAAAAATGTTATGTGTGTTTAGTGGTCCCTCAAAGGAGCCAGTGCAGCAGGGAGCAAAGGTAAGCGTACAGCAACATTGTAATTGGAGGCCAGTCTGTGAGTCACGCAGACAAGCTCATACTAGCTCTGAACTATCATCTCATGTGTGTTTGCTGATAGCCATAGCCATGGAGTTCATGGTAAGGCTATTAGCAAGCACATTCCCCCAGGGAACTGGGCAGGTTTTGCAGCCCACACTAGGCTCTGAGCTGCTACAGCTAAGCTGTTGTTAGCACCCAGCTCAGGTAGCGTGAGCTTAGCATGGCTAGGACTACATAAGCTACTGTCTGCTTTCTGCGTGAATAGCTGTGCCAAGGGTGACAGTTCCTTGCTTTATAAAACTCTTCTTTAATGTACTGCCAGGTGGCCTATAGATACCTCAGGTGACAACGCCTGCTTATGTGCCATATTTTGAGTCTCTTTCATCGTTTGCTGGGTTAGGCCAGGATTCCTCTGCCCAGCAAAACAGGGGAAGCCCTGAGAATTCATACCACAAAATCTTATCTCAAGGGAAAAAAACAGAGGCTTGTGTGTAGAGGCTTGTTGAACTATGCATTCCTGTAATAGTTTCCCAACATTGAGTACCAATGGGACAGTCACACACTTTACTGCGTGTTCCCAACAGGCTGGAACCTTTATCTGCTGGGCAGGCTCAGGCTGGAGTGCTGCCAGTCTCCCTGGAGACCAGCTGTGGCCCCATAGTTCCTGTGCTTCTGTACTGGGCAGTAGATTGGCGGAAGCTGGTGCAAAGCTGCCTGTCCGATTAAATTTGTTATTTTGCAAAAGGATTTAGCTTTGTTTGCTGGTTATTACTAAAGAAAAATCCTAAGCTGCTGCTTTAACCTGTGTTAAACCTTTCACGGGGTGGAAGAATCTGCTTCCTTTTCTTCCAAGTTGTAAACAAGAAGCAAAAACCTAAGAGAAGGCACAGAAGACCAAAATACTTTACATTTTTATTATTATTATTACCATTGCATTCTTTTTACATTTAATCAAGAAGTATTTTTAAATTCCCTGTGCTGAAAGGCTGCTACATCAGAATGGTTACTGAACTTTGCTTCTGAAAAAGCTCTGACAGAGGTTCACCAGACACTATCTCAAACATACTTCAGCTCCCACACATACCTGCTGTCTCTTCAGGGATGTGCGAGTAGACCCATCCAGAAGGGTCTGTTGAACATGAAGTTGATGAGATATATTCACATATTTCATCTTCTTTTCCTGTACAAACAAATCAAAGAAGGCCAAATGAAATAAACCACTTATTCCAAAATAAGCTTTCTGTATACAAGATTTGCCTTGGTTTACTGGAGTTTGTAGCTGATTATTAAAACAACAAAGGGTAATCCATTGAGAAAGTTCTAGGGCAGCAGTGACTGATAGGCTACAAAAGAAGATGATGGTGAATGTGTAGTTTGAGCACAATAACTACACTAAAGTACTATTATGGTTGCAAAGCAAGGAAATGCCTATAGGAAGTGCCGTTGCAAGGATTGCCACTGAAGTTTTAATTTCCTTTCTCTGAGCCCTGCAATATAGACAATTTCTTTCTCAGGATTCCTACTGCAGAATTTCTGTAATTAAGAAAAATTAATATTTCGTGCTTAGCTTTATCATTCTGCCCAGTGGATGGACCTAGATCTCTCATACGCAGGATTTAACCATGCTCTCAGAGCAGAATAACTAAAACCTCTTTGAGTTCTTGGTGTTCAGCAAGATATCATATCTAACTGCTTCAGAAACATCAACAAATTTGTTTTCACAGCACCACTGTGGCTGTTTTGTATTTTGTAGAGGAGAGGCTTTCTGCTGAAAGAGCAGAGTCAAAAGATTTTCTGTACCTGATATAGAAAGGCAGTTTCTAGCATGTTGCTGCACTTTATATTCAAAGCACAAAGCCCAAATGCAGTTGCAAGTGTTCAGTCCTTTTTGCAAATTGGCTGTGGTTCGACCATTCAGGGGCTCTGGCTGCAACGCCAGCTTCAATAGCTCGCACTCCTGTCACCAGAGCCCACGCCTTTCCACCCTTGCCCTACAGCAAAACAACAACACACACACACACACCCCAGAGCTGTTTGTGGGCCTATTCTGCAAATAGTATCAGGGAATCAATTCACGTTAAAAATAACACTTCTGGGCCTCTGAGAACAGTCTGAAACTGCAGGGTATATGTCAAGCGTTGAGAAGGCAAGGGATAGCCTTGTCATGATCACCATGGGACATCTGGCATGAAATAACTTGCCCAGCATCACACTGGACCTGCGTGGCATTGCCAGGGACACCAGCCATCTCTGGAGGGCAGCAGTCCGTTGCTTCAGTCTCATGATGGCTCTTGCTGCTTCTGCAGCCCCTGCCCTTTCTGGTGACTCCACCATTTACTTTCCACAACACATGATGCAGGGGGTACCATAGAAAACTGTTGCAAGGCTTTCACAGCCATGAGTGCCCCTCAGAGCACTTCCCTCCTGCACGTGGAACATAGGAGTGTCCAGAGAAACAATAGCTTGTGTGCTCTGAAATGAAGACAGCATCATAACCTGTCTGCACAAATGTTGCTCTGGTAACTTCTATCCCAGATTTCTGAACTTTTTAAGCACTTGATTTCATAACCATTACAAAGTTTTTATGCATGCTCTTTATGTGTGATATGTGTCCTCATTGAAAGCAATGTAAAATACAAGAAGAATAAGTAAGGGAGGAGATAGCTATCTGGGCAATGCCAAGGATTGGAACAAGTACTTTCTCCTTGCTCTTTATGCTAGATTATTTGGAGATAAAGGGATTTGGAATGATTACCAGAAAAGGCTCCTCATTCTCAGAAGCTGATTGTTGTTGTAAACTGTGGAGTTGAACTAGCTGTTGGTTACTCACAGAAAAGTTTCCTCATGCAAAGGTTTTTTCTACTGGGGGTGAGATAGTTGCTGCAAATGTTTGGCATAGGCTCCTTCCAAAAACACGAACACTGCAAACTTGGTAACTCTGTCAGACACAGAGAATGCATGACAGGCTTTGCTCATATCACTGTCTAGCAAAATCTTTTTTTTTCCTCTCATGGAAGGAGAAATATATAAAAGAGGTGACAGTTCCTCTTCAAATATTGCCATCATTAGACTGGACTGGGAAATGCCATTACTGACCTATACACAGGTCTATCTAGCTCCCTCCAGTAGGACTGAGTCCCAGACATAAGCTGGAGAAGTCTCAAAGCCTTCCGGACAGCTGCATGATAAATGGCATATCCTTGTGTTTCCTCTTTCCTTACCTGAGAGCATTTCATCAGAGGATGAGACAGCAGTGTCATCCTCTTTGCTTACATTCCTGTTCACCAAGATAACTCTTCACCAGCTCATTCTATCAGTTTCAGTGAAGACCCATGTAAATAGAGTGGCACAGAGCAAAATATCAGAAAGGTCAAAACCTGGCACAGAAAGAAGAGCTGTTGTGAAATTCACTGAAATAAAAGACTCAAACTCCAGCTGGGTCATCCTAAAAATCATCTTTTTTGGGCTTCTTCTTCATTGCATCATAGAATCACAGAAGCATTTGGTTGGAAAAGACCTTTGAGATCATCATGTTCAACTGTAACTGTCCACTACTAAATCATATCTCTAAGCACTTCACCTACGCATCTTTTAAATACCTCCAGGAATGGGGACTCAAACGCCTCTCTGAGCAGCCTGTACCAGTGCCCAAAGACCCTTTCAGTGAAGAAATTTTCCTAATGTCCAGTCTGAACCTTCCCTGGAGTCACTTGAGGCCATTCCCTCTTGTCCTATCACCTGTCACTTGGGAGAAGAGAACAGCATCCACCTTGCTACAACCTCCTTTCAGGTAGTTGTAAACAGTGATAGGATCTCCCCTTAGCCTCCTCTTCTCTAGGCTAATTAAGCTCAGCTGCCCCTCATAAGACTTGTTTTCCAGCCCTTTTTCACCAGCTTTCTTGCTCTTCTCTGGACTACCTCCAGGACCTCAATGCCTTTCTTGTAATGAGGAGCCCAAAAGTGAACACAGTATACGAGGTGCAGCCTTTCCAGTGCTGAGTACAGGAGAAGAATCATCTCCCTGGTCCTGCTGACCATGCTGTTTCTATACAAGCCAAGATATTATTTGCCTTCTTGGCCATCCGGGCACACTGCTGGCTCATGTTCAGTCAGCTGTAAAACAACACCTGGAGGTCCTTTTCCATCAGGCATCTTTCTAGACATTCTTCCCCAAACCTGTAGTGCTGAAAGGGGTTTTTGTGTCCCAAGTGCAGGACTCTGCACCTGGCTTTGTTAAACCTCATCCTGCTGGTCTCAGCCCATCAATCCAGCCTTTTCAGATCCCTATGTAGAGACTCCTTACCCTCAAGCAGATTGACACTTCCTCCTAGCTTACTGTCATCCAGACTCCTCATTCTCAGTTTTTAGGCTCAGAATATCTGTGCCTTCCTGCTCCCTGTACTGCCCTAGTCTACCTTTGTTTTCTTAGACATACCTTCTGAGGCTTACACTTTTCTCCTTGTGCTGTTCCCCCCTCTTCCAACCCAGAATCCATGGGACAGACTCAGCCATGGCCAGCTAGCTATTCAAAGGGTTCCATGCAGTGGAGAGTCATTATGGGGCACACTGTACACTGGCAAAGTAAAAGCAACTCAATTTCTGGAAGGATGTCTGCAGTTAGCAGAGGGCACGTGCATTCAGGTTAATCCAGCAATTTACCAGTCCCAGTTATACTGAACCATGCTGTTCTTGTCAAAAAAAAATCCTATTGGGTGGCAGCTACATCATTAGAGATGTATAAGTATACATGGGAGATTTTGACCTGAACAGGTAGCTCTTAATTCCCATACAATATGCAACTTCTACATTCTCTTTCCAGATGCTCCTTAAAAACACTGACCAACAGTTTTCCACAATGTTGGATATAATATGCCCATAGCCTAACTTTCCTTGTCATTATATCTGTCCTGACAGTCTACAATATGATGACAGGCAAGCTTGATACTTCAGTTTTCTGGCATGACGTCTCCATAGATGTTTCTTTGTGATATTTCTATCATATCACATATGGCCAGATAATAATAGCCATAAAGATAATAATGCAAACAACAAGAATAATGATAACTATAAGGTAAATGGTAAAATTACTCTTGATATCAGTCTTAAATTTGAATAAAATGTAGTATTACCCCTTCTGGAGAAGCCAGAAGCACTCTCCTCTTGCAGGATGAAAGGAGCTGAGGAATGTGCTTGCTGGCACTGCGTCCCTCTCCTCTTGGGCCTTTAATAGGTTTCCTGCTCCTGTAGGTTCAAAGAGCAATTACAGTCTCCGGCAAAAGTACAGCAAATGGAAAACAGATTTTTTGGCTCTCGCTAAAATGCCAAGAGAATAAGTAACCAAGAGATGGAGGACTCGAAGTCACTTCATTGCAGCAATTTACTTAGCTGAAGGGAAATTACTCTCCCTTCCCCCCCAAATCCAGAAGAAGTCCCTACCATGGGAGGTGGGTGGTGAGAACTCAGCAAGAAAGCTGTGTTCACACCCATCTCCCTGGAGGGACTTATACTCAAGGACAGAGATGATACTGTCTGCTGGAAAATAACTCTGACATTCAGCTCCTTGCCCTCTTTGTTGGGGAGTTACTTTGTGCCTCTGAAATGGCTGTCAGAGAGGAATAAAAGCAAGGTCTTGAGAGATGGAAAGGCAGCTAGGGTAGTACAGCGTCCTTCACTACAGCAAGTCATCATAAAGGTATACAAAGGTATATAGAATCATAGAATCACTAGGTTGGAAAGGACCCACTGGATCATCAAGCATATATGCAGTACAAGACAAATGGATAAACAGAGAAAGCGTCTAATTGAAGAACCAGCCTTGGCTATCACCAGTCTGATGGTGACAACACTTCCTATCTCATCCTGGAAAAACAGTCATATGCCCTGTGCAGAGGAGCAAAGTTGTGAAGGAGAGTGATGGAATATGGAGGGAAAAGGCCCTCAGACTCATGATAATTATTCCAGAGAGATGCTGGATGTATATGGCACAGGGGGTTAATATGCTGGTATTTCACCAAGATGGACTAGTCTCGTGAGCCACATACTAATACCTCATGAAGATTTGCATAGGCCGTACAAGATGGCCTTCAACAGGGCAGCAACACCCGAGTGTTTCCTCAGGAGTCTGCACATTGAGGCACTTAATGTTGAAATGAAATCCACAGGTTCAGCAGAGCTGAATTTAGGAGTATAAAAGCACATTGGGGTTTTTTCAGATCTGGGGTTTGATATGATTAAAAAATACGTCTAGTCCACAGTTAATTAACAGAAGGTAGCATTAAGTACAGTGTCTGCATAAAAGACAGCCTCACATAGTTCTTCCTTTTTATGCTTGGTTCTAGGAAATGCATTCCCACGATCAGTAACACCTGCAGAATTAACACACCACAGCACTGGCACGTTGTGAGAGAGATTTCTCTTCCTTCTCTAAGAGCTATTGCTTTAACAGTAGGTTTCTGATTTGGCATTCCGTAAGCTATGCCATACAGGGGAAACTAAATAAGACTGTCTGAAGTGAAAAGCCCTTCAAGTTGCTTTGCATCATGTTTCATTTCCACCTCAGATTACTTGAGATTAAATCCTATCACAGATGGCAAAGAGAAATAACTAATAAACCTGAGCCTCAGCAATAATACCAACTTTGTGCTCAAACAAGGGTGTTCAGTATCCAGTGACAGTACAAGTGGGTCACCGAGCTGGCTTAGCAACCAGAGGAACTTTTCCATTAGAACTTACTTCTGGCACAATTCAGTCATACTGCACACATATGGGATGTAGCTCAACCCTGCAGTTTCTCAGGTGTAGAGAGGAAACTGTATCCTTATAATTACACAGTTGTGATGTAATAATTGCTAAGGATTTCCTTGGTCATCTTATATTGCAAATTGATGCTTCCTCTAGCTTCCCTTACTGTTGACAGAGGAAGAAGGAATCCATTCTCTCCTTACTTTATGGATGTGCAATTCCTCTTAATCTAACAGGAACCAAAAAGAAATTGAATCCCAAAGAGGAGTGGTGAGGAAGAGATGAGTGAATGAATAAAAGGTCCCCTTATAAAAGTTCTGACCTGGATGTGAGGTGCTTTTCATCTCTGACCTCCTCCTAACAGATGCTGGATATCAAGTATCTGAATCCAGAGCTAAGCACATTTGGACACAGAGTGTTTTAGGTTTGGACCCATTTTTTCATGCCAGGAAGAAGGAAAAAGGATTTGCAGCCAAAGCAAAATTAAAGACTGATCGATTTAGTTTGTTCACCTTCTGAAACTCTTCCAATCTATCTGGGGTGGGGTGAGATGACTGCTGTAATTAAATATTACAACATCAGCCCAAGTAATTTTTTTCCTAGAAGAGGATGTTTTGGGTTAACAGATTTAGACAACACAAGGTGAAAGTGGTCTTTTCCCACTACAGGTTGTCTGGGTCTGTAGACACTAGGTCTGAGCTACAACTTCACTGTTTCTCTACACCAGGCATCATCCCTTCTCCTTAAACTGAACAATCAACCTAAATTTCAGTTTCTATGGGTAAGGAAAGAAGCAAAGTCAGGAAGAGGAGGGTAAAGTAAGAGTTTTAGAGCTGCCAGTGCAACAGGGCCACCCTGTCTTCCATGAATGCCCAATTCCTGTTTGAACATGGTTTTTCCTTTATCAACCCCATACTGCCTCATACAGTCTTTTTGATGAATCAATATGAGCGCATTTAGGAGACAATTCCCCCAGTGCTGTTTTAGAAATGCCTAGTAATGTTAAACCTCTTCTACCTTCTTCAGTACCAAGGGCTGGAACAAAGGACTATTAGGTGGGTTGAAAATCAGCTCAATCCCAAGACTGAAAGGGTAACAATGATCAAAGGCTTAGCAACTGCTCACAGACAGTAACAACTGATGTACTTTAGATGTTGATCCCGTGGTCCATGGACTTCAACAACAAACTGGATAACACAGAAGTGCACCCTCAAACTGTTTGTGAAAGATGCACAATTATGACAGCTGACTGACACACAAATGACTTCTTCAAACACCTAAGGTTATGCCAACAGAAACCTCATGAAGTCCAGTAGAAAGAAATGCAAAGTTCTGCACCTGAAGTGCTCCCTGCATCCCTACATGCTGGGAGCAAATTAGCTGAGTAGCAGCACTGCTGAAAAGTATCAAGAAGTTACAGTCAATGTCAGACTGAATGAGCTGACAGTATATTGTCATTGTAAGGCAGCTGTGTTCTGCACAACGTTAGGAGGACCATTGCTGGCAGATCTAGGAAAGTTATTTTCTCTGCTGCCTAACACTGGTGAGGCTGCTTATGACACACAGTCCTGTCTGCAGCCTCTCAGTTGCAAAGGGATGTGAAGAAACTGGAGTGTGTCCACCAGAAAGCTACAATGGTCTGAGGCCTGGATGCATGATCAGCAAGGATATGTTTAGGCATCTTGGCTTGTTTAGGCAGGTGAAGGGAAGGCTAATCTAATAGCCTGCAATTACCTGAAGGGTAATTGTGAACATCACAGATCTAAGTTCTCCTCAGTAACATCAGATGATACCACACAGAACAACAGCCACAAATTGTGGCCTGGGACATTGAGCTGGACATTAAAAAGTATTCCCTATAAGGGTAGAGAAGCATTGGAACACATGGCCCACAGAGGTCATAGAATATCCAATTTAGGCAGTTCTCAGGATTCAGCTATTCAAAGTTAGGACTGACCTAATGTTGTGCTGGCGATAGTACTTCTGTAAATAAGTGGGTGGACTAGATGACTTCTACAGATGTTTCAATCACATCATCTATTGTTCTGTGGTTCTTTACAGTCACTAGTCAGTGGATTTTACAAGGGGATTTCCCAAAGTTCACTGCCAGATACGATTTGTGTCCTAGCAGACTTGCATTGCTGCATGTCTGACAGCCATTTTTTCTCTAAAATAGGGTGAGTAGCATCATAATTAGATTTCCTCATGCCAAGCACCATGATTCTCATTTATTTTGCTGGCTATAGGTTGACTGCTATCATGCTTGGGTTGAACCTGAGGTTGAGATGCGTGTTCATTTGGAGTAATATTGGGATCAGCTGCACAACCAACCTCTTGTCTCTAACTAGTCTTTAGTTGGAGAGAGCCTCACCAGGCAGTAATATGGGATTTTAAAAGCTTACAGTTAAGCTATGTCTTGAAAGCAAGCTCAGACCTGTTCTTGATGGTCCGAGATATCTTTTGGATTTTCTCTTTGGTCCTGAGAATCTATGAAGATGTTTTCAGGGGTATCACGCCACAATGAAGAGATGTTGCCTCAAAAATCCTGAAGCAAAAGGCCAATTGGCTTTAAATACTATTTTGTCATCTAAAACATCTCTGGAAGCCCATGCCTACATCCCAGGTGTACCTGTCATACCTATGAGACAAAACACACTTATTCAGGTGACAGGATTACAAGAATCATTCCTTTGATCTGACAGCTAAAATGCTAATGCTGTGTCCTCTTTTTACCAGACTAGTCTCTTTATTATGGAGAAGCATCCCTTGAGAATCCTGGCTATGTAGACAGAACGGTGACAAAAAGCCAACTGTCTCCAAGTCTAGTAACAGCCACATCACGGCTCACATTTCTGTCAATGATCCTTCAGCTGGAAAGGATGAGTAGTACCAAAGAAAAACCCAAGCCCAAAGTGTTGTATTTGCACAAAGAATGCAATACTCCACTGTTTATGACTGCTGAATCATAAGGACTCAGAGAAGCACTAGTTAATGTGTAATAATATTTGTGAATCAGAAGAGGCACAGTCTTGTGGTTAAGCTGGACTGACATTCAGGATGTCTGGGTCCAATTCCTAGTCTAGCATAGATTTTCCTTTGTAAGCATTGGCAGGCTGCTTAATCTCTCATCCTCAGTTTCTTGCCTATAATTTTTTTCCTTTCTTTGACTTTTTGGCTGTCTGATCTATTTTAGTTCTGAAGTATTTCTGTAGTTTCTGACATCCAGGAAAGTACATAATAACATATACAGTGTAACAAATTGTGCTTTGAGCTGCAAATACCTCTATAACAGCCCACAGGCTAGATGGTTTCTCTTTACCAAGCTAACAAACATGTATTTGAAGAAATCAGCCTGGACAAGTGAATGGTTAGCAAACACAGAGATTACATTCAAAAGTAATTGTCTATAATGACCTCTGTTAAATGCCTGTTTCTGCTGTTATCATTAAAACCAGTACCACCACTGACATCTTTACTACCATTTCATACCAAACATTTTAAGTGATGGTACAAGTTTCCATTAGTATTTATAATGCCCGCACTGTAGGAATAAAAACAAGTATTTCAGTTTTTCTGACCACTAAATGTGAAAAGGGAATTTTATATCTGACATTTTAAAATATTCTTTACAAATTGCAACATTCAAATGCTTATCAGTGATGTCTCCCAGGGCCAATACCTTCAACTTTCAACATAGAACATAGTTTCAAAATTGAGCCTACTGCTGATTAGATTGCTTTGTAGCCTGAAATTTTCAGAGGTTGATTGAAATGTCAAGAAGACAAAAACAGATGTGGACATAATTATCTCTGTCTTGCAGTCTAATTTCAGAAGAACTCTCTTGGCATGAATAGGTCTAGATTGAAAGAAATAAAATCAAGAATAAACAGGTAACATTTCATTCACTCGTCTCTTTGGACCCTGACTGGAAATAGATGGATCCCAGAGCATTAGAACTAAACCAGGGTTTTTTTCTTCTACCAGAAGAGTCCTACATCCTTACAGACATGTTAAAATCTGTCAAAAAAACCCCACCAACAACTCAAATATAAATACAGAAAGGGAATTTAATCCATATATAATGCTGGACTCATGAACGTGCCTGGAATCAAAGAGAAAATCTGGATGTCTACAGAAGTAAGTACTAATACCCTGAGAGGAAGAGACTGACAAAAAATGGCTTCTGGATTCCTATCAGAAATTCAATAATCAGGGGAAAATCCAAGGGAAATGATACAAGTTTTTACAGTAGGCGAGAGAAGACAAGTGTCCACTAAGTCCAGTAATACAGTCAGGTGAACTCACTTTTTCCCTCATTGAAAACAATCTTTGTGCCAGCCAGGCATCTTTCATTCTTAACCGGGTGAAGCTGTGAGTTGGAATTAGTGAGAAAGTGCCTGTTCTGGGAAATAGCATGAGCTGGAAAGAACAAGAACGGTACAAAAGGACAGCAGGACTGGAGAATCTGATGGAGCTTTACCCACCAAGTGGAAAACAGGTGCATGTGTGTCAGCTTTGCCAGCAACACATCGCACTACTGTGTTGTGGACTTGTCATAACACTGATCATTGCACCAGTAAATCGCAGCTCTTCATTATATTCAACTCTGAATGCAATAATGCTACCAAATTCAGGATTCTCCTTTTCAAGTAGGTCTGCCTGTTGTAGTTTTATCCCACAAAGGAGCAAGATCGTAGAGATGTTTTGCAGAATTAGTGGTAGGAGGTGATGGACTCAATGAGTTCCTTAAGAGCTGCTGAAAGGGTGCGAGGAAGACTTATAGAGCCTTTAATGGAGCATGCTGAACTCTGAAAAAGCTTAGGGATAACAGAGCCTCTGCAATTTTCCAAAATTTACCAAAACCTGTAAGGACTTATCAGTTGGCCAGCCTTCTACATCTTATGAACTGATGAGGATTTTTTTCCCCTGATGTCTGTGGAAGTTGTTAAGAAGGTAAATAGTGCTTGAAAGTACCGATTCCCCATCTTGTTTCGTTATATTCAAAAATGAAGCAGATTCTTAGAATAAAAAAAAATAGAAGAACAGAAGATAAGGTCGTATAACTCTCCTGCATGATTCTAGGCTGACAGCAAAATGGTACAGCTGAGTTTTAAGGCTCTAACAAACACCAGCTGAATCTCCCACCTCAAAACATTGGAAAACGAGAACTGATGTGCTCATCTCACAGCTCAGACTCTCTGCTGCCATATGGTAAATCGAATGATTTCCAAAACAGCACATTGTTGAAGAAAGGACAGACAGTAAAAATAAACAAAACAAGTTATTGTAAGTACAAGGTAGTCTAATAGCTAGATTAACCATTTAACCCTTTCCTATAACACAACTATTTCAAGCCCTCTTTGAAGACTTTGGAGAAGTAGCTGCTAGTGCTGCTTTAGAGACACCTCCTTGCAGTTTCTGTGGGACTGGGCCTGACACCGTTACAGCTAAATGTCAAGGCCAGTTTCCAGCCTCAGCAGGTGATATAGCATGTCCAAGCCACTGCTACTAGTCACTCGTAGCCCATTAACCATCCATACAAGTAGCTGGAGCTGACGGCCTAGATTGACTTTGACAGACAGTTCTATTCTTCAGTAACACCTGTTTTAACAAGAATATGGACAGTTTAGAAACACATATATACACCATTTGGTCCAAATAAAGTTTTTTTAGACAACATATTCTAATCCTACATTTAGATTGGATTTTTGCCGACCAAGAATACCAGCTATTATCATAGAATCACAGAATAGTTTAGGTTAGAAGGGACCTTAAATATCATCCATTTCCAACCCCCCTGCCATGGGCAGGGACACTTCCCACTAGATCAGGCTTCCCAAGGCCCCATCCAACCAGGCCTTGAACACCTACAGGGATGGGGCAGCCACAGCTTCCCTGGGCAACCTGTGCCAGGGCCTCACCACTCTCATGGTGAAGAAATTTTTCCTTATGTGAAGCCCTCTCCAGTTTATACCTGTTGCACCTCATCCTATGACTACAAGACTTTGTGAACAGTCACTCCCCAGTTTTCTGGTAGGCCCTTCAGGCACTGGAAGGTCACTATAACATCTCCTCGGAGCGTTCTCCAGACTGAACAACCCAAACTCTCTCAGCCTGTCTTCGTATGGGAGGTCCTCCAGCCCTCTTATCATCTTTGTAGCCCTCCTCTGGACCCATTCCAACAGCTCCATATCCTTCTTCTGCTGAGAATGGATACAATACTCCCCATGAGGTCTCACTAGAGAGGAATAGAGGGGCAGAATCACCTCCCTCAACTTGCTCGCCATGTTTCTTTCGATGCAACCAAGGATACAGTTGGCCTTCTGGGCTATTGCCTAAGATGACGATGTTCCAGCTCTTCTTGTGTATATTTATGTATCACTGGTTTGTGTAGTTTATCACACATAATTAAAATCTATAATATACCCCCCCTTTATATTAGAACTTTTTTTTTCCTTAACTACTCCCATGATAAAACCAAATGCACCAGCTGAACAGACTCAAGCCAACCAGTATGTTCCTTCCAGTCACTTCCTGAGATGGTGAAGGGGGGACACTGCCCCTGCCAGATGCCCCCTCTCCTTGGGAGATGCTGAGACAGTGTCACTATCCCTCTTGAACGTCAGCTATTCAGCTCACAAATGAAAGCCTGCTTCAGAAGTTAAAGGTTGGAAGTTCTTGGTATTATTTACAATGTCTATGAAACAGACTAAACTCCTTCATATTAATCTTCATCTCAGAAGATACTGACAGTAGTTACATTACATGACACTTCTTTCCACAAAGCTGTGCTTGTACCAGCTTTTGGAAACCACTCATCAAGGCTGACTTCAAGCACGAGACTTTGCTCCTGTCATTCCTAGACTGACTATTTTTGTTTCTCACTTTATTTTAAGTCAGATTTCTCAGATATCAGAATGTGATAGAAGATAAGCAGATACAGTAGAGGGCCAAGATGAGGAACAACCACACCCAGCTAATGACCAGCCAGCTGTCAAAGCAGCATTATTTTGACTCAGGCTCTGAAGTGCACTGTTGCGGTTTGGTCAGGAGTAGGCCCTCATCCTGCCTTGAATGTAAAGATGCATAGGATTGCTTTGACCACATATTTTGGAAAGCATGAACTGTTCTTGGCAAGGGAAAGATGACTGAGAGGCTGCTGGCATACTCCTTGAGCTGATGTCATCTTGCAGCCCTACTAGAGCTCTGGGTGCACACGCTTAGTCACACATACACACAGCTACCAGTCACCAAACTTTTGTTATGGCTAAAAAAATAAATTAGTTATTTTTGGCTGGAGAGCTCTTCATCCCTCTCAGATTTGCTTTCTGGCTCCAGCTAGCAAGGCAGCCACTCCCTCTGGAGCACCTGACATCCAAGCACAAGGATAAATCTGTCAGGGAGCAGCAAGAGCAGGGCTGCTTCTTAAAGGGAGGTGAGCCAGGAACCAAGGGGGAGCCTTGCTAGCCAGGTTTCAGTCCCACAGAGGTAGAGAGAGGTGAGCAAAACAGATCCAATGGTGACAGCCAGGTCCAAACAAAAGTATAATAGTACACAGTATAATAATGATGAGACAGGTCCGAGGTCAAGCCAGGAAGTTAATCAGTAGGTCAGGAACAGGATTAGTCCCACAGATCATCAAGTAGGTCCACAGTGACAAAAATCAAGCCAGGAAGCTAAACCATCAGCTGAGGTCCAGCTCAAAGGGTACCATAGTCAGGCAGGTGCGTGGCTGTGGCTGTGCAGGAGACTAGCTCTAGCAAGGCATGAATGCCCACCGCTGAGCTTAAATAGAGCTCCTGGGCCCATGGGTGTAGGACCCAGGTGAGGCTCACTGGGCTATTAATGAGCTGACAAAACCAGAGGCTCCATGTAGTCTGGGATAATTTTGTATTTGCTGCTGCCTTCCAGGTATTGACTCCTTACCAACATAGTAATTGACATCTCTCCTTCAATACTTCTAATCATACCTCCTTCCCATCCCTCACTGGGATACTTTTTTCTTTCCAAATCTAGTTGTAGAGATCCCACTGGCTTTGCCTTCTAACATTTTCCAGTCTTTCTTTGTGACTCACATTAGCCTTTCAGATGCTTGGAAATAAGTTGCTGGTTTGTGTAAATGAGACTGGTTTCTCCCTAGTGTAGGCTCAAAAGAGATACACCTGAATGTATGTCATGCTGCAGTCATATATTTTATTATATTATATTTTCTTTTGTGGGTCCTGTGGAGGATGTATCAGCTAATAAACTGAGGAACACAATCAAGTTGAAAACTCTAGGTTTCTGGGTTGATTATGCAACTTTATTTGCTTCCCTTATACTTAGGTATCCTTGATTACTGGATCACATATTGGGGTTTTTTCATAAGTTTGCTGCATCATTTATTATTCAGTTCTGAGCAAATGAGCTGTTACCTCCTCATATTTTTTTTTACCTCTATTCTCACACTATTCAAATGCTGTCCTGAGGTGAGAATTATTCTTTTACCCGTGGGCATTTCAGTGGTTCTCATAGCTGAAGTTTCACGAACAATAATCTGAGCACATTCAAAACATCTCTTCCAGCTAATGGAAGATTATCAGAGTCATTTTATAGGTGTAAATTTGAGCTAGTAAGAGATTAAATTCCAAAGTATGCACTATATTTGAGAGCTGGAAGTGAGATACCTTAGAACTTGGGGGTTTTTTCTGTCTGTGCAGCACTATTTAGCCTTTCAAATAATCATAGACAAGTTTCCACTGACTTCAGCTGCAACCATGACTGCCTGGCACTTGGATCAGTAAAGATAAAGTCTGTTAAGTCACTGATTCTGACTTCCTGTGTTTTACAGACCTATATATACATTTCACTCAGTTATCCCAGTAATTAGTCCAATAATTCAGGATTATCCAAAGTATAAAGTAAGTAGACAAGGCAGGCAGCTAGTCTTGATTTGAAGACCTCAACTGATAAAGAGCTGATGATTTCTTTGGGTTGATTTTTGAGGGGTGATTAATTACTCTCGCTGTTAAAACTTTATGCCAAATTCCTCATCTGGTTCTGCCTAGCTTCAGCTCATAGATGTAAGTTCTGATTTTGCTTTTCTCCAATGGGTTAAGGATTTTCTTTATAGCTTGTACTTACTCCTCAGGAACATATTTGTAATGTGTAATCATGTCATATGTCAAAAAGTTTGGTAGGCAATTCACTGATAGACATGTTCTTGGACTCTTAAATAATTTTAGTTGCTCTTTTCCACATCAATTTTTAAGCCTTCCTTCTTTTTTCATATTTAAACAACCATCCTAGATGTCATTCTCAGGAGTTAAATACGGCAGGATTGAAAAAAAAAATCAAGTCAGTTTCTAGTGTTTCAGACTGAGAAGGCAAAAAAAAAAAGAAGGATACCACATTAATTCCTACAGAGAAGTGTGATTTAAAGGATTTTCTCAGAATTCATCTGTACTTCTTGGCACAGTTAGGGACAGAATCCAATTCACTAAGGTGCCTTTCAGCTGCTTTAATCATCAAAGTGCCTTTTCTTTTTCTGCTTCAAACTGACTCATAATTTATACATTTTCCAACTTTTGGAAGAAATTAATCAAGGGTCCTACAAACACCCTCCTCCTTAAGTCCAGATTTAGCCTCAGAGCAAGTCTACCTAGTGACCCTTCTAAAGGGGACCTGTGCTAAAAATAACTCACAGTCATGTAATTAAACACTGATTCATTATGTTTATGTACAAGGAAGGAAAATGAAGGTTATATTTCCTAAAGTTTGAATGCTTAACTTTTTGACCTTAATAAGGTTCTTTTCACATGACATACAGGCATGGTGATTCCTAGTCTTACCACAAAACAAACTGGAAAAAAAAATCCCTCTGACAGCCATATATTGGCACATGCATGACTCATGGAGGTTGGCACTTTGACCTGCACTTCATGAAGAGCTGGCATGTGTTCATATTCATCACCTGTGTCCATACAGACAATCTTTACAAATATTTTCTATTAGGAGAGCAATGGTAACACTCAGGACATTTAAAAATCTGCTCTGGCTTCCGAAGAGAAAAGGTCACACTCAAGACAGGCTTTCTTTACCTGTTCTATCCAGTTCATATATATCTTCATGCTGAGCCCGTCCTATTCTGGCTCCTTAGGCAAGTCCAATTCTCCTCATGTAGCTGGTTTTAATATCTATATTATTTTTTTCTGTCCTAAACATGTTGCCCACTGACCCCCAGTGCCTGCCATCAGTGTTGCTGGCCTTTGCTGACCCATCCAGTGCCTTTAATCTCTTCTTCTCTGTCTATGCTCTCTCCACTCCCTACCAATACTCTGCCCTCCTGCTGATTTCTTCATTCAGACTCCCTGGACACTTGGTTCATCCACAGTGTACCTCTTTATTTCAGACTTTCTCTCCAGCCCATCCCAATTCTCTGTTTGCACCTTGATCTCTGAGAGATATCTGCTTTCCATAATATGCTTGTCCGCACCTCTACCTTGATCAATAATTCCTTGCCTAGCCACTCTATGCCTTCCTCATTGCTGCACATCACATCACATCTTTGCTACCTCTCCACACAACCTTTTTCTCCCACTGGTCCCCATATGTTCTGCTTTTAGCTTCCATCCATGTTCAAACCCAGCAAAACCTCTACTTCTAGTTTCTCTCCTTCATAGCAGTCTTCAGTCCCAGCATCATCACTTGACTTTCCTTTGCTCCCTGTCCAAACCCAGTCCTTCTTCCCAGGGCTGGTTCTTCTTTTTCCTATGTTTGAACCGTGGCTTCCACATGCCATGTTGGACCAGCACAGAGTGTAGAATGTGCACAGAAAGGGACAGATATGGAAAAACATCACCAGAGAGTGGCAGATCCCATTAGCTTTTAATGACTATCAGCAGGTATTTGTCTGTGTGACAACTCTTATGCTATAAATGTAAGGTAGTTTATATGCCTTTTATTGAAGGTTAGATTGCTGTAAATTACCACCCCACCCCGATTTACAGAGTAAGAATGAACAGGAATAATTGCCATATATCAGTTCACACAACGCAATTTTCTTCCCCATATTTATTTGTTCAGTTTTCCACACCCATTGACTCCCTTGTTTCAGTTCAGTACCTATCACACCTGAAATTTGCAATAGCAGGGGTAGATCTCAGCGAACCTCTGCACTTCAGCAACAGCTCTAGTGCAGACAGATGCTTTGATAGATCTTTGGCAAGACTGCACTTACCACATGCTTACTGCAGGTACCAGAAGTTTGAAACTTGACCAAATCTGGCAAAATTTTAATAAGGATGTAGAAATCAAGGACTGCTACATTTCATTGGCTTTTTTCATTGCTGGAGTTGTCTGTTACCCAGATCAGTCATGGGGTTCTTCACTCTGGGCAAACTAACAACTCTTTCTTTGCTTGAGTGTGTAAGTGTATATGGGTAAGTGCATTTAGCCTTCTGATTTACCGAAATTCTCCATATATTCATCTAAAGGGAAGCATTTAGGGTGCAGTATTCCATCCTGAATGGTCACCAGAAGGCAATTTTTATAAAAGGTAAACCAGTATCTTAGAATAGGCAGCCTGAATATCAATCACCACTCCTCCGATAATGCTGCAGTGTTACAGATCACCTTGATCAGCCACAGAGACCTGATGGTATGTCTGCATCAAACCTGCTCATAGAAGACATTGTTAAACATAGGTACCATTCAAAGTATATATAATTATGTAGTGCAGTATACTGGAAACAAAGAACAAATTGTAATTGCATCCATACAATCTCCAACAGAAATTCTTGTGAGCTAAAGAATGATAATAACAAGAATAAGAGTAATATGCCTAAGCATGAAATTTTCTACTTATATGCAAGCCCAGGACTGTTTTCAAGCATGCATTTAGGCAGGCTAATATGTATAGGCCTAGCATAAGGCTGGGCTGAGTGATAGGAAACACATGTTTCTCGGTACTTGTGGTTGCATAATGGTATAAAAAGAGTCCTGACATTCTATAGGTCTCTGGACAATTCTGCTATTGATGTGTTCTGAGTCACTGCAAACAGACCATCGTATGTTTCTGAATCACTTCCTGCTTAGGGGTTCCTCCAGTTCTTCCAGAGATTGTATGCTGGGGAGGAATTCAGTGGGCTAAAGCCCAGGAGAACCAACCTAAACACTTTCCCTTTCCCTTCCTTTAAGTGTAGCTGAATGACTCAGAGAGGGGATGACACCTTGCACCGATGTCACTATTCCCTTATTGGAATGGGAGAACCCTATTGGGAATCCAGAAGGAAATATAATTTTATGTTTTATTTTAGAGATTCCTTTTGTTTCACTTGGATTTATTTTTCACTGCTGGCATTTTTGGTTCGCTAGGAGTTTGGAAGTGAGAAGCTATACTGTGATAAAATAAAGAATGCTTCAGCTATTTTCAGTACTATTACAATGCCATGTCTCTCTGACCAAAATATTAGGGCATAGACCACAGAAACGGTCATTAGATACCTAAGTACCTCTGAGGCCTTATTACCTTTACAATTACTAATGCTTGTAACTAGCTGCATTGAGATACTTGAAACATTCATAGATGCTTCCTTTAGATCTGTGCTATTGTTTTGTTGATATTCTGATAATGCAAGATCCTAGCAGAACATAATAGGTAAACCATTGCAAAATTAAAAGTCTTAGGTGATTTGGGATGTCCCACTAGTACTGTTTTGCAAAAATCTGCATTTAAGGAAAATGAAAGCTTCTACTATTTAAAATGCTCCTGCTTTCATTNCTTTTCAGGGAGGAGAAAAAAATCTGCATTTAAGGAAAATGAAAGCTTCTACTATTTAAAATGCTCCTGCTTTCATTTGACATTTTCACTAGAAAATGCTGTCTCAGTGACATTTTTTCACATAAAGATAAGCCATCATGAACCTTGCATTTCAAGCACTTTTTTGTTTGTTTTTCCCAAGTTATACCTGACTGATATGTGATCTTTTGGCAAATCAGTATTGTGATGAAAGTACAATCAGTTTCTGAATAGTTGCAAAATTATTTTGACTTTGAGAGATGCTTATCCTGAATGCCAGCTGATGCAGTACTTTCTCATTAAATGACAGTAAACAGTATTCCTGTATGAGCTGTGCCTGTTGTTCAGAAATCATTTAGAGCAATCATATCCAAAGGAGCCATGTTTCACTGGGACATGGTCTTCTGTCAGTCACTGCATAACATGGGGCTGTGATCAAGGCAGTTGCTGCTGCTACTTGCTTCTGGAAAGCCCTTTAAAATAACACTTCCCCATATGTATCTTTGCTGGAAAAAACATAATATAGAATGCCAGAAATGTGTATGCAGCATAGTAACTAATATTGTCTGTTTCTGAGGGACTCTGTAGAGTTGCATGTAGCTTCCCAAAATCCCCTTCAGCGCAAAACCTCCAGCAGAGTTACTAATGAGCACCTCTGAGTTTGTTCTTACTGGGCCATCATCTAGGATGCAGCTGCCTCAGCTAGCTGTGATCATCCCTTGCTTCAGATCTTCTTGAGCAGAATAATTTACCTTGTAATCTTCATCTCCCTTTCACTTCCAAAGCTTGGAGAAGTCACTTCTGATTTTAGAGACCAAATGTCCACTTCTTATGATAACCTCAAAAATTCAAGGCTACCATTTCAGATTTCACTACTGCTTGCCACTATTTTTTGGTTGGTTTTGGAGTTTGCGTTTTTTCATTGATCATCCGATTTCCTTTCATGTAGCAGTGGATAGTTCCAAGACCTCAGTTCTTAAAATATCATTTTACTGCATCTGTTTCTTTGTAGATGTGCCAGGCTTACTGTTTCTAAAGCTGTAGGCATTCTTCTTCAGATTTTGCTGAAGGTAATCTTTGTAGCTGACAAACCGCACACCTTCTGTATAATCCTGTAATTTAACAATGCTAAATGCAGGTCACAGTTAACCTCCTTACTCTTCTCCAGTGGGTGTTTTCTTATTTTTATATTACTTTCTACCAACCTGTTGTACTGAATATAAACTTGGACTTGCAATAAAATGTCTTATACTGTGTTCATCACAGACTGCTTAAACTCAGATCCACTAAATCACCATGCCATGTTAGCCATTTGCTATGCCAGGTGCCTAGATCTAGTAAAAGAATATGACCACTTTTATGACTGCCTAGTAAGGCTGCCTCTGCAATAAAAATCTCATTTCTCCAACATAAAGGAATTTATGTCAGACTGCATCAGCTGACCAACTGTTCCCATGCTGCAGAGCTTTCACTTGACTGGCCTGTGCTTTCAGTGTATGTGACAAGCCTTAACAGATTCCCTTTCCCTTGGAAGATATCATCAAACTCTTATTCAATTGTTTTGATCTTCTGCCTCTTTGGTGAGCTACCTCTTTGATGAGAAGAAGGGAGTGGCATGTTTTTATTAATGGATAATTTTTTTCCCTTGAAATGATTATAAACTGTGCTTCTTCCAGTTTGCTCATTGCCCATGAGATTTTTCTCTTCTAGTAGGAATTAGCTCACTGCTAAGTAAGTCCTGAGCTTCACCTCTTTATGGTCAATCACCTGTGGTTTTGTTTTCCGTGCTAACATGCCCATTCCTGTCAATACTTCAGCCTGCACTGACATCCATGTTCCAGGCACAGGCATTTCATCTGCTTTCAAGATGATAGAACTTTAGTCCTCTGCAGCACTGCTCACTGGTCCCACAAGGAGTCATTTGAGGATGTGGTACTACTCTTTTTCCATGCCGGGGAAGCCCTTGGAAAGTGATAGAAATAACTGTGGCACTTTCACCAAATACCAGTCATTGCCCTGACTTGTGTTGTTTGTAGATCTGTGTGCAGCTTTGTGAGGACCACAGCCCCATGCTCAATGTACCATTCTGTTGCCAATCTCTTGTCTAGCAACAACTTACATCCTCTGCATCATGATACCATTGCCTTTCTTCTGAAGATTTTAGTCTGAATTAGGCAGCTTCCTTCAACTAGCAAAATTTAATGGCATTTCCAAAAAAATAACTGTCGCTCCTCCAGTAGATTATGACTGCTTTTTCTCAGGTTCCAGCCATGTTTGCTCTTTTCCTACAGACTCAGGTTCTCAAAATCAAGGATCTTAGCTCTTCAACACCCTGGTAACCACAAACTCTGCTGCATTTTTTTGCCTGTTTATCATACTGTTTAATGACATATGGTTCACATGCTTCATATTTATGTTGAAGTCAGTATTCTTCAAATTCCTGTGATACAGTATCCTGGTGAGCCTCAGATGTCAGGCTTAATTCAAAACTATTAGTAGCATCCAGTACTTCAGCACCAACTATTGTCAAAAATAAAGCCTCATCTGACTGCCATAGAAGCCTTCACCTGAAGAGTCACTTACCATCATTTCCCACAATTACTGAGGGGCACAGACTGGCAGTGGGGGCTAGAAGAACTCAGGATGTCCACACATCCATAAGCAATCCCTGCAGACCACTGCACTTTAGGGCAAACCAGGATCCTCCTTTTCCTTGGCCTCAAGTATCAGCTGGTAGACAACAAAACCCTTTTAAAACTTTCTCCAATTACCCTCCATACTCCCAGAGAGCACCATCTCCTGTAAGGTGAAAATGAGATTCATAGGTGTCTAATGTTAAGTGTGAAATATCTCATTGAAGGAGTGTGATAGAGGCCTGTTTTATTCAGTATTTCATTCCCAGGTCTCCAGCAGAAAGTAATGTAAACATTGACACAGGAGTGGCATATGTCTAAGTTTTTAAAGGTCTTCAAGCTCAGATCACAGAAGAAAAGCAGAGTGCAACCGTAGTTTCTCCTGGAAAGGATGCAGGCTGGAAGGATGGAGTCACCATCCAGGTTCCAGTTTGCTGACGTTTTCTCTCAGAGTGCAACCTTAGGCATAACAATGCGTGCATCAAATATTACTGATATTTTCCTGACTCACAAAAAAAGTTTATTAAATTGCCTGAGTGAAAATCAAAGCAGGATTTTTATTGTACTTGTAGCAGTGTCACGGGAAGAGAGGGTTGTGCCTTTTCAGCTCTATAGACAAAAGCCAGGGTCTGCAAAATTTTCTAGTTTCACTTTAACTGTGGGAAAACAGTTGCAGGAGAGACCTTAAGGTAGTAAAGGCTGATCTACATACAAAAGATGTACCAGACAGACTTGCAGTTGTTTAGCACGTGCTCTAGACTGACTGGGAGATACATAAGCCTTCTAGCACAGCACCAAGCTCCAGCTGATGTATTCTCATCAGCAGGGTTAGTTGACTCAGGCTCAGTACTCTGTTGCCAGAGGTGGCAATAATACTGTGATCTGTGAGGGAGGTAGTGTGCAGACATCCATCTGTGCTCACACCATGCATTGCATGAGTGGTTACCCCAAGAGCTGTTGCCTTTTGACCTTCCCCGTGAATCTGTGCTGACCAGTGATACACGGCCCTTGGCTGGTATGCAGTCCCTGTAAAATAACATCTTGTTTGCCTGTGAGTAGCATCCCTATTGATCAGTTTCCAGCTGGCTTATATTGATTTAGTTTAATTCAATGCAAGTGTTTTGTATGTAGAAAAGGCTCTGTGAATGTTCCCATGAGGTCTACATCAGTTCCTCTGTCTCTCTTGCTCTTTAAATCCTATTGTCACTCATCTGTAGCCTTCCTACACTCCGTATATGTCTACTTCTGGGGGAGCAATTGCCAGGGGCTTAATTTTAGAGAGGAATGCTCACCCTGCTGTCTGGGAATGAAGCCTGGTGTAGCTAACTTCAAAGACTAGACAGATTTGCTGTTGAGCTTGAAAGACATCTTCCTCTTGACTGGGATTTGCTATTGTATCTCTTCTGCTCTCATCTAACCTTTCAGCACATGGGAGGGCTCAGGTGCTTTCCAGGCACATTCCAACTCTAGACCCTTTCAAATGCACATATTAGGTGCTAGCAAGTTCTCAGCTTTGCCTATTGCCTACTGAACATCACTGAGATGACTGAGAATGTGGTGGATTTGACAGTATCTGTGCTTAAAGAATCCATCATTTGGCTCTCCTGTTTACACAGAGCCCTGGCACTCAGTACAGACATAAAAGAAGGGTTATTTTTAATGCTAATAAACTAGTGCAGAAGGAGAGAATCCTTTGCCTTCTTCCTTCACTTCACAATTTTACTCATAACAAAAGACTTCACACCAACTATAATAAAGGAATGCACCATTTTTCCTGTGTTCCTGTTGTTTTTCTGACAGACATATGTATTTGTTTATTTTTAGATTATAAAGTGCAATTACTGTGTTTTCTGAAGTACATATGTAAAATTAAAACCATGTTGAGTCAACTTGCTGCTTAATTTATGTTAATTAAGCTGTTCAATGGGAAGGATGTTCCTGGTTAGGTTGCTTCAGTAGGATCTGGATGCTATTCTTGGCTTTGCCACAGACTGCTCATTTGAGCTATGGCAAGTCGCTTAATCTCCCAGTGTTTCAGTTCTTCATTCCCAAAATGAAGATAATTCTTCATCTTGTCTGTTTCGATTTTAAATACTTGAAACAAGGATTCTGTTGCACAGGATTCAGCATAATATACTCTTAAGACTAATTTATACTTTCATATATTGATAAGGAAATCATCTCGTTTCCAAGAACAAAACACCTCTGCAAGTCCTTCCCAATGCACAGATTTGCAAACAAATATACTTCCCACCATACCCAGAGAGGCAATAAGTCAGAGCTCTATCGGCTCATGCTCAAAACTGTGTTTTCATCAGTGGAAATATGCTGATCTCGTTTCCAAACTCTGGGGTTTTATTCTGGCAGTCAAGAACTGATTTTCAATAAGAGCTTGGTTCTTCCTTTGCATCCTTAAACTTCATCTAAACTAAGTATTGGGTGAAGTCTCATCAGGAGTTTTACTATGGATCAGGTTCAGGCCTGTGGGTTAGGTAAGACAGAAACTCTGCCTTGAGCACTCTTGGCCAGCACGCCTGGGAAAACTCAGTGTCATGTGAATGGCTGAAGGACCTGCTTCACTGTGACAGTTTCTCACGTCTCCATCTGTCAAATAATGAGTCTCAGAATAGGCTCTGCTGGGCTAGCAGGATCTACCCCTGATTAGTGTGTTATCTACTTAGAAGTAGTGATGGTTTTCTGTCAAAACTTGATATGTGCTCATTTGTGCTGACCATCCTCCCACTATACCCAGGCACGTCTGCTTTCCTGTTCATTCACCAGTTGTGTTTTGCCTGGATGTTTGCCTTGTGCTTTTGTACAATTCCTAGTACACTGAAGACCTCAACCCTAAGCTGGCAGCACTGGAGCAGCAGTTACCAGAGGAGGTGCCCTCTGTTTTCAGTTAGTCCTGGCTTCAGCTGAATGAGTTTTCTCAAACCAATCAGCTCTCTTGAACACTAGATCTAAGCCTTTATTTCTCTAAATCTGGGAACTCAGGATATATTTGCAGTAAAGATGAGGAGCAGGAGCTAAAGCTTGATGGGATGACACTGTTACTTTATTACTTGACAGCACTTAAAATGCTTTTCAATGTCATGTATAAGCCTCTCATTATAAAAGACAATAGTATCTGTGGGGCTTCCTCCCTTCCTGCTGCCTGTGTCTGCCTCAAAGTAGTGTAAGGGCCAGGTCAGCCCTATGGTTCTTCTACCCACCGTAGGCATCCTTTTATCAGTCTAAAANTGCCTCAGAGTAGTGTAAGGGCCAGGTCAGCCCTATGGCTCTTCTACCCATTGTAGGCATCCTTTTATCAGTCTAAAATTCCTTTCTTCATTTGGTATACAATGTGCCATCCTTTGCAAATGTAACTGAGACACATCCAATGTGAGCCTCACTATGTGAGTTCGGGATGCTAATCCTCTCCCTGCCTGACTAGCTAGGTTGGGCTGTCATGGCACAGGAAGAGTCCCAGTCTTGCACTGCTGCCAACACACATGCCAGTTTTGGCCCTCATACTACATATGGACTTCCACTAAATGACATGCTTCCCACAGCCAACCTGGCAGCAATGCCTATGCCCCAAGCACGACCTAAAGGACCGAAGTACCCATTCCACACTGACCTCCTTTTCACAGAGGGGAAGTGGCAAAGAATAACAATAAGCTTTCATAATGTCATCTGGAGTCAGTATAAACCCCACTCATTGTAAAGATTTCATGCACGGTTTAAATCTGCCTTGTTTACTGCTGGACATATTTGCCCAACAGCATTTTAAGCTGCATGATGCAACACTGTTCATGAAAAATGTGATCATGCAATAGACTTCTCTTGCTGGTTGTCCCTTGGGAGAAAATTTCTGGCCACCAGCTGACACCCCCAAGACAGATCAGACCAATAAGCCTGAAATAGAGGTCACTGAAGTTCAGAGATGGTTCATTTTGCACCCAGGTATTTAATTCTTCACGTTTCCGGTTCCCATCAATAAGCTGTAAACAAAGGAGAGTGACAGGAACCAAGGATCAGAGTGTCTATGGGCATCTACCTTCCTTAGCACTCACACTGAATTAAAGCAAATAGCCTCTGTTTCACCTCATTTAGCCAGCTCACTTGCGATTCACACCTCTCCTATACAGCAATTTCCATTTTCATTTTTTCCTCCCAATCCACTGAAAAATTCTCCCTCATCCTTTCCATAAACTCAGCAGCCTGTCTTCTGTTGAAGTTACAAGTCAGATGTTAGCTTAGCCAGTGATTAATACAGCTCTTGAAAATGACAGCTTTGAATCTCACTGCCAAGTTCACCCACCTCTCTGGGCAACTCCTTATACATCTTCTCTTCCCTACATAACAATTTTGCAGTTGAAAATAATTTAAACTGATATTGTAGTTTATATCTTGAAAGCACGTTAATTATAATCTTGCTCTTGAGTGTCAGGAGGCTGTGCTTGGAGAAGGAGGACCTTTTTAATTCACCTTTCACATGGATTGTTTGCAGCTCTGAAAATCTGATCTCTGGCTGTCTATCTAGTCCTGTATACCACCCAACAACCTGTTGACAGAGCCCGGTGATTCTGAGGAAGTGAATTCTACATAATTGTTGTCATCTACTGGTGGGGATACAGAAGGATCACACCAAATATTACAAAGAAAGTGTCCTATTTTTCTCTCACTCTCAAGCCAGGGAAGTCTTTGTGAACTGCAACAAGTAGTCTCACCACATTAAAGATTAAGGCTGAGTTTGCTATATACTGGACAGTTTAGCCTGCCCTGGTTCTGCCTGGGCTTCTACATGTGCAGTATCAGCAAGGAAGAAACACTACTCTGCCTCAACAAAAGCATAGTAATCCTTTTGATAGGTAATGTTCTAGGGAACTTGATCTTGGAGTCTCTCGCATGGAGGAATACAGTTAGCGGCAAGCAGATTTTGCCTGTGAGTGTTTTTATTTTCTTACTCCTTTTGAAGTAAAAGAGGAAATGTGGGAACCATTTCTAAATTACCCATGCACCAGAGTGACAGAAGAAACCCAGAAACAGATAAAGACCAACAGCTGGAACATATTGTGGTACAAGGAAGCAATTAGTTTATGGCATAAAAGAATGAAATCACATATAGAAATGATTTGTGTCTCCTAGCGTTACCTCAGCAACCAAGAAACTTTGGGGCAAAGGAGGTCTGTGGTCCCAGGCCTGTGCTGGTGTGGTGTGGAGATATGCCACCCTATAGGTGGTATTCCTTAGCACAGCCTTTCCTCAACAGTCTCCTCTGAGACCTTGCAGATGTGTGGGAAGAGATGAGAGGGAAGATAGGGTCAGTCACTTCCCCTCTCTCCAAGCTTTCCCAGCACTGCTCCAAGTTCCCGAAAGCACTTGCTTCTCCCTGCCATGGGGATGCCTTGAGGTAGTTTTAGTCTACGTTCCCCTGAGACCTTGCATCATAATCTGGGTGACTGACCACAGCCTCTCGGCTGCCCTCCTACTCTCTGTCAGCTTCAGCATTGAGCACGAAAGTCCATCTTCACAGGATTGCTTAAAAATTGCATCATTGAGCAATAAAACAGTGAAAATACCTCAGGGTGGGAGAGGAATTTGAGATAAACATTCTTTACCAGACATTGCAAAAGAAACCATGGCCTCATCAGAACGAACTCTCATTGCCTTCAGTGCAGCCAGGGCTTCAGCCTGTACGTGTGAGATGCCATGCTACCATAGTGATGAGTTCAGGATAGCATTAGCCACATGAAGTCAGACAGCCGGATTGATGGATGTAATCAAATTTCCTGCCCCAGTTACAGTTTTACCAACCAAAGCCTCAATTTAATCAGCATTTGTACTCGTATTGGGATTTGTTTCAGGAGGGACTCCATTTAGCACTCCCAGTTTCTGAGAGCTGGTTAATCCTTTCATGGGGCAGAGTTCATATATCATGCCTCATAAACTCCCTGTGTGAGGGTTTAGGAAGAAAGGACAGGATTTGTCATAAGTGCTCTGCAAGCGTGTCTTCACAGCAGGCACAGAGATACCCAACCAGATGGCTTCACCCCATTAACTTCTCACAGGTGGAGGCCAAGGTCAAAAAATAAACAACAACTCAATCCATGTACGCTAACATCCCTCTGCCTTCCTAGAAAGGTCTGGGAACAGAAACACCTAAGCTGTCCCTGCAAAAGCCATCTACATATGGTGGTTTTGCCACATTCATCCAACTCTACATTTCCCAAATCCAAACTGGTAAGCCTGTTCCATGATGGGCTTCATGAGCCTGTCAGCCCATAGGATCTCCACACAATGTTCCTCTGTGAAGCATATATACCAGCTCCAGTCCCACAGAGGTTATGAAAAAATTCACTGCATGCAAAGTGTCACAGCAGCATCCATGCTTTTGGGAAACCCCTGCCACCAAGGTCTATCACTAACCCTGTGTGATGCAGGATCAGTTTAAAATAACTTTCCTTAGAACACTCCATGGAAATCCCCTGCCAGTCACCCTCCTCACGTGCTTTTTGTTCTGAGAATCAACAGGACTCCAAGAGGGGTCTCAGAAGAGGCCACATCTGTACAGAGTTTGCTTTTATCCCCACAAGGGTTTCCAAACAATGGCAGTGCCAGCCGGAGGTTTGCTGAATAGTATGAGAACCAAAGGCTTTCTTTGCTTTCTGTTCATCCATTAAAACCTTGTGAGTCAAAATTAAGAGGACAGGAGTGGGAGCTATTGGAGACTGTGGTTTCTCACAAATGCCTAAAGCTAAGTACTAATGAGAAAGTAAAAAAAAAAAGCCTGCAACCCTTCACCACAGCAATGGCACAATTAGAGAAAAATCCAGTGTGCGCTGCTTTACATTTATGATGCAGACAAACTCATTTATCTAATTTGGGCTGTCTTCAAAATGCCTATGAAATAGTTATCTGTCCACAAGGTCCAGTATCAGAGTTTCTTGCTACTGAAATCCAAAAGTGCACAGAAACACAGCCAGGACACCTGCTACTCTCTGAGCATGGAATTAGCTGAGCCACCTCTGCATAGTTTGCCACCCAAAACTGATCTGAAAACCCATAAGTTGAGAAGCCTTAAAGGATAAGCATATACAGAACTTTCTTTGATTTCAGAATTTAAGAAACAAAACCATGAAAAAGTGAAAAGCCCAGTTGGCTTCTCCCATTAAGATTAAGTTTTATCTTACAATTTTCGAGTAGTCCTAAACAGATTGAGGGATGATTTAGCATCTTTGGGAAAGCAAACAGGTTTTTTTTGTCTGTGCAAAGATTTCTATTGTTGTTGTTAAAAAGCATCTTTTACCACTGAAGTCCGGTCTATATATTCCAGAAGCAACAGTTTATGCAAGTCAGGAGTTCAGCAGAGAGGTTCAGCTGCTGCGTTTCTGAGGTGCTGGTAGTACTTCCATGAGAAATAAAGCCAGGAACACTCAAGGACAACTCAGGAAAAGCATTCAGCAACCAGTTTTGGAAAATAATTTAGTGGCATGAAAAGAAAGAGGTAGAACTGTAATAGGGAAACAAGCACCCATCTTTCCAGACTAGTTTCAGACTTTGCCTGCAAGTGAGCACAAGCTTGTGCAGCAATGGAGGACAGTGCATCCAGTTATAAGTAGTGTAGGCGAGTGGTGCTTCTGCTCCTCTTGCTTCGCTTCCCGTGCCTGGCACTGCCTCCAGCCATAGTGACAGGCATGAGCTCCCCTAGTGAGCCCAATACCCTTCTTTAGGGCATATGCCATTTTGCCTCCATGCAGGTTTCTGCCTACATTCCAAAATCCTACCTGGATCCCATGTCAGCCTCAGTAATGTGCCTGGGAAAGAAACAAATAACTTCCTGTACAGGGTGTGGAGCAGCTCACTGACATTTGTCTCATTTATCCCAGAGAAGTGGAGATATTGCCTCACAGATGAAATCAGAACAGGTCCCCACCTCTTTTTCCAGTAAAGGGTGAACCCTTTCTCTCTAGACAAAACAGAAGGAGTGGGCTCATGGAGACCACAGCATCCTTTGCCGCTCCAGGCTTGCCCAAACTAAAGAATAGGGTCTATGTGTTACTCCAAAAGGAATTTCTCTGTTTCCTGCTGCGTGCCATTCCTGGCCTCTGCAGCCTGTGGTCCATCAATGTGTGTGCTCAGCAGGGGAAAAATGCTACTGACCAAGGTGGTGGTTGCAAGATGAAACAAGGCTGGTCCACACAGTGGTTTCTTCTGTCTTCCTCTGAATGTGTTCACTTCAGGAGCCTCTTTCTCATTACAGCTGGATAAGATGTAAACAGAAGCCAGTCCCAGATGAAAATAACACTGTTGTGTGTGGAGCCTGCTCAACAACTCTACTAGTTTTGACTCCTAATGGCAAACTAGTTTGTTCCTCAGCACTGAGGTCACAGATAAAGTTTGACNAATGGCAAACTAGTTTGTTCCTCACAGACAAAGTTTGATATAGGACAGTCACAGACAAAGATTGCACCCACTGAATTCTTTTCTTCCACTTCATTGGAAGCTCTAATGTCTTTAGCAAACAGGTGGAGCATGATCGTATCTCATCTCATGGAATAAGCCACAAGAGGGAGACAAATATCCATATGGGTCCATTGTGGGCTCATGCCCTCAAAGCCTAGGTAGGAAGAGGTTTTCTCGGTTCTTGAGAGGTTTCAAGGTTTCAGATTATTTCCTTAACCCAAAGTCAAAACCTCAAGAAGCCTCTAGAATGAAACATGGAGAAATAGAATGCACATCAGGAAAAAACTTCCCTTTCACAGTTTAAAAACATTTCATTTCCCCTTTGGATTAAAAAAAAAATTAATTGGGGTTCATTCACAGAGTCATTGAAATGTGACACTTTCAACTTTGAAAAGATGAAGTCTGCACTTTGAGACATTTTCTTCCCCAAGGAACTGCTGTGTTTGGAGAGATGGTGAAATAGAGCCCTTCCTACAGTTTTTGCCTCCCACCAAAAACATGTAATTTGAAAGTTCTTAAGAAATCTCAAGAGACACAGAGCTAATTCAATCATAGGATATAATGGCTGCCTTTCATGTCCTCAGGGTCTCTGAAATGAGTCAAAAATTACTCTGGATAAACAGAGAGCATTTTTATCTGGAGAAAGAAACTAGAAGAAACTGTGAAACACAAGAATGAGGGCGTAGGAAGAACAAGGCTCGTACTTGGTCTCCACCTGGTCTAGGTGCCTGCAAAAGATGTTACAACAACTCAGGGTTCAGAAGAGCTGCCACCACTGTTCAATTCTATGTGCAGTCCATGGAGGTAGATCCATGGGATAAGGCTTTGTAGCCCTTACTCCTTACGTATGTGTAACAGAGGACAAAAAATAGGGAGGGTGTATCTCACTGCCAGGTCCCATTAGTGAAGTATTTGAATTCCTGCATGAGCCTAAGGGCTCAAAATGCTGAAAATAAGATCTGGCTGTAAAATAGGACAAGCTGGGCCCATACCATAAACATTTCTCATGTGAGATAATACCTGACTTTCCAGCTTAGTGGAAAAAAAGAAATGTGGTGTAAATATCTGAACTGAAAAATACACCTACTATGAATTCAGTTTGAAAAAGGTAGTCAGTAGAAATCATCTTAAGGGAAATTATCATAAACCCTGGAGTAGAAATTATCATAAGCCCTGGAGACAGACTGAAGCTACATAAACAGTAGGAAAACATACAGTGCCAGACCCATTCTCTGGCAGCTCTGGCATGGTCCAGCCCTAGTCATGCTATCAAACTCAGCCTCCAGACTATCCTTATGTCGGTTTCCATGTTGTGCTTGGGACTTGTTTGGGTGAAGAATGCTTGACTTAAGCCAGAATATGCCAGAAATCAATCTAATGATTTAACAGTATAGGGAACTTGGGGCAATTGTCCTTGCTGTGTCATTGCTCTGTTTATTAGTATAGTCATAGCCTAAGATGCCAATTACAGTGACACATCCCATGTTCCTCATCCTTCTTTATGTTCAAAGTCCCTTATAGTCTGGAGCATTAATCAAGACTACTAGTTTTTTTTAAAAAAGTGTAAAAATAAACCAAGGACCTTCCAAAAAAAGCCCCAACTATTACTGTCTCGTTCTCTGTGCTATTATTTCTATAGCTCTGAGTGCTGAGGAACAGCTAGACTGAAAGAGGCAGTGATCCATTACCCGAGAGATTTCAGGAGCCCAGAAGGTCTGTTGAATGTTCTGGTGGACCATGATATCCTGGTTCCCTGTACCAGGCAGCATCTGTGGCTTATTGCTTGTGTCTTTCTTCCTGCCAACATCTAACATGGCAATGTCAGCCAAAGCTGCACAGAGGCATTAATACAGTTGTAACAGCACGAGATTTAAAATAAAACATCAGAGCCACTTCTGTGCCAGGCAGAGCATTTGTTGATTAATGTACTAAATCCAGGGTTTACTTCTTGTTTTACACTGACGTAACTGCACCACTCTCAAATGCACTACAGAAGGTTGTGAAATCACAACTCAGCCTTTGGAGTTATGTGTAATTCTCCTGAGCTTTGTACTCAAGGTACACGGCTTCATCTTGTGTAAAAGCTGGGGTGCGAATTGTACTCGATTTACCCTTTGGAGACAAGAAAGCACCTGCAGCAGACTGCATGGTGAGGTTAGAGACCATCAGTAACAGGCAAATTATCAGCTTCAATGAGAGCTAATTACTCCTGTGGTGCCTGTTGCTGAAGGTTGTTTTCCACTGTGAAGTTCAGGAAAGTTTTGTTCTCATCAAAGAAACCCCATGCTGCTCATTTTGAAATCAGTGCTAATTCAGAATTTGCCCTCAAAAAAGGGACAGTCAGGCCCTCCAAGTGAAGAGGGAGCTCTGTCATCCAACATCATGTGTACCTTAGGAGCTCTTGGAAGAGAAATGGCTTTGAAGATTCCGGTATAACTTCATAAATATTTCTTTTTTTACTCTCACCTTCCTGTGTGTTCTATCACAGCTTAGGCACTACAGATTTCACAAAGGTAACCCATCAAAAGAAAATTCCTAGAGTATTCTCCACCCTGTCAACAACTCACATCCACCATCTCTCCCTCTGCAATGTGTTCACACAGGGAATTGCATTTTCTATTTAGAGAAAAACAGCAAAAAGTGTTCAATTCAGGTCAGGAAGGAGGGGAAAAACAAGAGTTTCTTCTTCCCTTCCACTGCATCCTGCAAAAAAATTAAACAGTTTTTCAACACCAGGAGTTGGGGTAAATGTATTCACTCTCAGAGCAAGCAGAGAAAGACAAGAGGCTTTCCTGAAGGCAGGACTGCAAAATAGTGGTAAGCAGACACCATACACTAAGAAGTTAAACTTTTCTATGTACTCATAACAACCTTTAAAAAACTTGCCTGTGTTTTAAGATGTGGTAATGGGGATTTATTGACCAGGACTGTTAGATATATGTGTGAATACAAGCACACACATGCATAGACACACATCCTATATTATTTTCATGCTGAGCATCTGGTTGTCTGGATAGGGTCATATAACTCTCACACTTGAAGCTCCAAGGGAATGAGAATTTTATCAGATACTCACACTCTTATTCTCCACATGCTGAAGGGAACCAGTGGGAACCCAAAAGCATCTCACTTTGAATAAAGTAGAAGTTAAGTAATGTTATAGGTGAGATTAATGACAATAAGTTCCATTTTGTGCTTAACCCTTTCCACTCACTTTTATGACCTGTTCTAACTGCAGCAAGTATTAGTAGTCCTGAAACAGTTTTGTGGTTTATTTACTCTAGGATGTGAGGACTAAAATATGTTTCTGTTGGGGGTTTTGAAGTGGGGTTTGTTTTAGTTTGGTTTTGTTTGTTTGTTTGTTTTATGCTTTTTAAAAGCAATGGTAGAATCAGAAGATTTTTTTGACCACCCTAAAGGATCTCCATGTCCTAAGGGACTACTGACTTCAGTTAATAGTAGAAATTAATTTGTGCTTTATCTCCATCCAGTTACCTACTACATTTATTCTGATCTGAGGCGGGAGGTCTTAGCTCCAGTGCTAAATAAAATGAAATGAAAAGTCTATCCATCTAAAGCATGGTAAATCTAACCTTTTGCTTTGCATTCATTCGTGATCCTCCCATTGCTTTAACAGCGATCCAGGCCTGCAGCCCTGAGGACCCCTTCAAATTACTGAATGTTTTTTCTCCACTAAAACTTTGTAAACAGTAGCCTCATTCTTGCCTCTTATTTAAGCCACCTCCAAAGCTTGCTTGCCTGCTAAAACTTTGGCCTCTGCCCTCACACGGCTTTGAATCAAGTGCGTTAGTTTATTCCCATTTGATTTTACAAGCCTTCCTTACAGACTGCTCAAACTACTGTGGACTAAATCATCCACCTCGTCCACAGCTCTGATTTCATCACCCCAGCACAGTGATATGCTGTAAAACTTTAACCATCTTAAGGATATATGCTGTCTACTCTTTTGCTAGAAGGAGCACTGCTGTACTCAGCTGCCATTCCATCTATTAATGACCACGCTGCTTCAGGTTCTGCCTTGTACAATGCTGTCTTGATCCAGCTTTTGTTGAACTCCTCCTGTCACAAGTATCTCACCACTTTTCTTATCATAACCCCAACATCTTCCTTCCTCTGGAAACCCTTGAGGATGACTCAGGATTTACTTCAGCTGGCTTGGAAGCATAAGCCCTCTTTCCCCAGCTAATTACTTTTTCTTCATTGTGTTATAATTATAATGTAGTAATGAATATACACTTGTATTTGTTTTAAAGGACTCTATATCACATGTCTTCAATAAAGCATAGATAGTGATGTTGATGCTGGCAACTCTTATTGTTCAACATGTTCTCCCATCGTTGCTTGTTTTTTCTTATACAGTTTCTGATCTGGTAAACAGCAGAGGGGAAGGACTTGTCTGTCATAGCCACTGGTAACCACAAACCTCCATGGGTCACACCGTTAATCCACTGAGTGAGCCATGCCACATGCAGTTGGTGATTACATAGACTTGTTAGTAAGTGTGTAATGGGGAGCAGTACTGCTTCTCCCCATTATTACACTGTACAGCCCAGACTTTGCCGTGCCTGGCAGGGCTGGCATGCAACCAGTGCTGATCTTCAGCTCAGATTTTCAATAAGATAGTTCCATAAACACAATGACATCATGTTATGACATCATTACTTTCCTGTAGGTTTGAATCAGCTTGCTTGCTTTTATAGGAAATCATCTATTCACTTCTTCTCCAGCTTAACTGACACCGGGGAAGTGCCACACACATTACTTACAACATCCAGCTCTCAAGGGCATGAACAACATTCCCATAATCCATTAGGTACACACCCAGAACATATTTTGTCATCTTCTAAGGAAGTTAAATAAATAGAAAAATCAGATTTAGAGTATAGAAGCTTGAAAAATTCAATGTATTACTTCTAGGGAAAGGCTAAAAAAAAAAAATACAATGCCTTGCACTATGGGGCATCAGGCCCATAGACACTATAATACAATACTGGAGACCAAAGTTTTGATGTCTCTATCTCCCATCTCCCCACATCCTTCATAATATCATCCATTATTTCATTGCACCCAGAGCTATTCATTTTAGTGTTGACTGGAAAGGTATTGCAGAAGAAGGAAAACTTCTGAAACCTGGAATTACATCATATGCAATAAGTGGGATAATATGAACTAATGCACAAAACCAAATATGACAGAAAGAAATCAAAAGAGACATTCTGCATTGTTTATCGATTATGTGACAGTGCACAAAATCACAGACCTAAGATTAGCATCTCCCAAGAGTCCTGGTGAAACAAGAGACTGAAAAGCATTGTATTTATGGGATAGATAGGTTTTATCTAAGATTCTTCTCTTCAGATCAGTTTATATCCAACTTTGTTCCACTGCTCCACCAGCAATAAATACAGAAAATATTCATATATTTACGTGAAGTATTGAAAACCTCATTATTTGTTGAAAAGGAGGGGCAGTGGATAACGGGAAAAGTGTCATAGTTTACAGCTATGTGTTTTCAAATAGATGTTAATGTATGCATACCAGCACTGGCTTTCACACACTAGTGCCAAAATACTGCTTAACTGCAAACTGATCTTTGCAGTGACACTACGTACAGAGCAGGCCTTTAAAATCAGGGGCTAAAATGATATACTTTGGGCCACCAGTGTAGTAAACTGGAAATGACTTGCTGACTCCCCCCTCACACCTACCAAAGATGGCTTTGCTGAGTTCCTAAGTCAGAATTCAAAATCCTTCTTGACTGTAAACAGGCATCTTCATACACCGAGTTCTAGACACATATGTAAACCTTGCCATCTCAAGGCTTTTGCGTGACAGCATCTGGGAACACATTTACAGGATTTTAATTCAAAGGGCTGAATTACGCATATGAACTAACATCCTGTGTCTGATCACTGAGCTAACTGTCCCATCCCTAAATCCACAGGCAACATCTACATGAGCCCTGTCAACAGTTCATGTACATTCTAAAAGCACCAAAGTGTTTTTCCACATTTTTCCAAGAAAACAGAGCCTCTACATCACATAAACACAAAAGACACAGGCGTATTTCTTTGCATGATTTCAGTAAAAACATGCTTTTCTTATTAAATGCTGGTGCTATCCTTTGATTATAAGCATGTTATTTCCCAGGAAATCTATGACTAAGCATGTGTAAATACTGATCTCAGGGGTCTGCCCTTGTGGTTGCTGTGGCCACCTCCAGAAATTCTCACCACGTGTGTGTGTGAATTACCTCATAGTTATGTGTACAATACGTTCTCCCTTCCATCATCTTCCCTATCTGTCTGAGTGCTTGCCAATTACGCTGACTGGCCACCTTATTAGCAACAGAAATGGGATTCAAGTCCCAACTGTATGCTGGTGGAAACTTTAAGTATCCTCATTGTTCAGCCTGCTCCCACCACATCATTATGGGCTTCCTAGGTCCATTATCAAGTGGTTGTGGAGGTTGTGGACTCTGGTTGCTTTAGCCTGGTAGACTATTGACAGCTTTTGATTCCATTTAACTTCAGCTCATACAAAGGACATTCCATTGCCACTAGATAAACCCATTATAAAATGTAGCAAGGTGTATCTGCTGCTCTCTCTCATTGGTTCTTCCACAAAACAAGTTCATGTAGGCAGGTATTTCACAGAATCACAGAATCACAGAATCATCGGGTTGGAAGAGACCCATCGGATCATCGAGTCCAACCATTCCCATCAAACACTAAACCATGTCCCTCAGGACCTCGTCTACTCGTGCCTTAAACACCTCCAGGGAAGGTGAATCAACCACCTCCCTGGGCAGCATATTCCAATGCCTAATGACCCTTTCCGTAAAAAACTTCCTCCTAATCTCTAGCCTAAATCTCCCCTGGCAGAGCTTGAGGCCATTCCCCCTTGTCCTGTCCCCTGACACCTGGGAGAAGAGGCCAGCTCCCTCCTCTCTACAACCTCCCTTCAGGTATTTGTAGAGAGCAAGGAGGTCTCCCCTCAGCCTCCTCTTCTCCAGGCTAAACAACCCCAGCTCTCTCAGCCGCTCCTCATAAGGTCTCTTCTCCAGCCCCTTCACCAGCCTAGTCGCTCTTTGATGGAGTTTCAATGGTAGAAGCAGACTCCTGGCAAACACCGTGCCAGCGTTTTCCCAGAGCTGCAGCTTTCCCTGCCACAAAGTCAGAATCTGGATCTGTGTCTCACCCCAAGTCCCACACACTATGGCCAGCACAAATGGCTTGTGACTGCAGCGCCCTCTGGTACCAGCTGGTCACCCCTACATGGGATGAGGCCAAGCCTTACCAAGAAAGCTGAGCCTTATTTCCAAGAAGCAAAAGAGAAAGGGAGAGGTTTGAGCAGATAGTTGCCATTGACAGTAGTTTCTTCCAGGCTAGCAGTTAACTTGGATTGTTTATTGGATCCCAAACTTTCTTTGCATGTACACAGGAAAACAGATGCTTCCCACTCCCAGGCCCCATGCTTGAGCCAGGCTCCCTCAGCAAAAACCACAGGTAGGGTACACAAATGGGGCAGTAGAGACATTGCTTCCTGCTGCTGGCTGCTTGGAGCTGGTGATATAACGTTATCTATCCTGCACACTTCTTTGGCCTCCTTGCCAGGGCATCAGGCCGGCTCACAGCAGGCAGCTGGCTTTTCCTGTGTGGTGGGAACAGCTGCTGCCTCTGCTCACAAACAGGGAACAGAGGCTGGGACTTGCAAGTGCTTTGGCTCTAATCACGTGCACGGGGCATGGATGACAGAACTGGGAGGTGAGCCAGGTCTCCCAGAGCCTGAGCAGGTGGATGCTCTTAACAACTATGTTATCTTTCATCTTCCAGCATTAAGATCTGGCATGGTCCACTTATAGTCCTATCTTCAGTAAGCCTCAGGTGCAGTCCTCCATTTGATTCATTTATACCAGCACCAAATTAAGTTTCAGGCTCTTACAATGAATTAGATAGGCGAAGACAAAATAGAGCACAAAATGGATGTATGTTTAATCAGGGGGTTTCACCTCAGCCACCTAGCATAGTCTCTTGCCTCTTCTTCTGAAACAGTGGGCGCTGGTGCTGCCTGTGCCAGGACGGTGATTTATTGCAGCTGTGTGCCCTTCTGCGGTCCAAAGAGGATCCTTCAGTTTTCTGTCTGAAGGTCCTCACAAGATGCACAAGTTGTTTGAGAACATGATGCACTTGCTGTTCCCCTCTCCTGTGGCAGTTCTTTACATAAGCAGCTGAATAGCAAAACATATCAGTGTTCATTACTAATTTTGTTATTTATAGCAAGCTGCTGCAGATGGATACTGCAGCACCATGCTATCTTTAGGGTGTAGCGCCTGCTTGTCCATACAGACAACTGGTAATTAGCACAACAATTTTTTAATCTATTCTCAAGCTTAAATAAATAAGAGAGATGTTTATCTGTCAAAATTCAACTCCTTCTAGTTGCCAGATCTCCAGGTTAACTGCTTAATGAATAGGGCTCATAGATCCAGGCATTTAAGCAAAGACAAAAGTGTCTTTTAAAAGACTTCCCATTAAAGAAAACTAAATATGCAATACAAATTAACGGGTTATGCATTAGGGGATAGTATTTAGACCGCAAGAATCAGGAGCATAGGACAAGATGAAGATCACAGGCATGTCAACCAGAGGTGTAGAAATGGACCAAGTGGTATACGAGGGAGGTGTGATGTGTATATCATAGCACGTGTATTTCCTACCAGTCCAGCTACCCAGCACTCAGCTGATCACTCAAAGTGAATCCTTGTATAAGCCTGAAACCAGGTAATCAAAGGCAGAGAGGATACTTGCAGTTCTCCAAGTAAAATCCCACATGTGTATTAAGACGCACTTGCATGGCTTGGGTCGCAGGACACTGCCCAAAGTAAACATCACACAAGCCAGGGAGAACACATGACATATAGCTTTTTCTATTTTTTTATTGCTGATTCCAATTCTTCTTTGTTTTATTTTATTCCCTATATCCACCCCTGAAGTTAGACAAGAGAGGAATATGCTTTATGAACAGTTGAACTATGTGAGTGGTACTTAAGGGTAGGATCTTGTTGCCCTTCTCCTTGCCTCCACCACTGCTGATGGGAGGGGAGTGGGAGTTGGTGAAGTGCTGCTCACACTCACTTTAAAGGTCAAAGGGGTACGTGTGGAAAAAAATCACACTACCCTTGTTTTTCTCACAATTCAGATGTTCCCCACATCTGAAAGTGTTCACTTACTCAGGGTTGCAGGTGCAGCATTTTTACACACCTATGAGTACACACACATCCGTAAGTACAGAGTGAGAAAAGCAACAGGGGAAAATAAGAGGGTTTTAGAGGTTATTGCTATCAGGCAGCAGAAGTGGGTCAGATCTGAGGAATTCTGCCTGGCCTCCATTTCTGATCATATAGGTCCCAGTGAAGAGCTTTTTGCTTGCTGTCCTACCACCTGGACAATCTTTATTTGACATTTTTATCCTACCACTAGCATCCAGGGAGCGGATAAAAACTAGTAGATAAAAGTAAACTATTTCGAATACAATGGCTGGAAATAAGTAACTGATGAGGAGCTCCTTCTTTTGTCTTTCAGATTACAACTCCGAATTTCCCTGTAGTGGTCAAGCTGGGACATGCTCATGCTGGAATGGGGAAGGTAAGTAAAAGAAAAAGCTCAGGAAACACACACACACACACACATATATATATATATATATATAGGTGGCATCGCATTCCTGTGATCATACATGGCACATGGCCAGCCAGTGAAGGGGTTAAACCTCCCCACAGACTGTCTGGGTTGCACTGGCTGTTCCTGTGGGAGAAAAAGCCTTTTTCCACTGTCACAAACTCAGAGGTAGTCAACGGTATTGGTTTGGGGGCTGCCTTGGACGCAAGAAGGGGGCTTGTGAAGAGTCGGGGGAAGGCTGGCTGGGCTGAAGTCATTAGGCTCGTCTTTTATATATTTTCTCCTCTCCTGAAAGGGGTAATGTTGTTTATTCAAGCACCTGTAATGTGCAGCTACACCCCATAGCTCTTACAATGAGGAGCAGTAGCACTGGCCTTTTTGAGCGCATTATGATGGCCTTGTTCAATAAAATGGGAGACCTTCAGTTATTTTTTTTCCTCCTTGCAAGGAAGAACAAGACCTTACAAAGCAGAGTGGCTGGTTGCCTGCCAAGGAATCCTGAAAAACAGTTCACTCCCCAGAAGGACTTGTTTGTTTTTCCCAGGCTCTCTGGGATCTTTATTCCCCTTGTGAATTTGCAGCCCCTGTTTCTTGGGGTGACTGGGATCCCCTTTCAGTGAGGCATCACTATCACATTTCTGCTGCACTTTAGCCTCATCTTTCTTGTGTATACCTTTTAAAAATAAATCCCCTATCTGTCTAAATCTTTATTTGTTCGTAAGTAGGAAATCCTGATGTGTCAACTCTGAATCCAAATGGGTGGTACATGAACTTAATAACTAGTGCCACTGTCACAGCACTTCCCTGGAACAGAAAAACCTTCTCCCAGCCTCACACTTTGCCTGAGAATTATATATAGGTACAACAAACATAAATTTGGTACAGCATGTTTGCTTGCACTCTGGAAACAGAAGTCCTTTCTGACTTCCTGGATTGCACATGGAAGCTCTCATAATCTTTCTTGCATTGGTTGCAAGGTTCCCCTGTCTGGATGGTAGCTGGCAGAAAGGAAGTGGGCGCAGATTCCTAGGGCAGTGGTAGAATTGGCTTTCAACATCAAAGAACATAGATTTAAATAAGCAGGAAATGTTTGTTAAAATCTTGGTGCAATGTACACTGAACAGGCAGAGGTGTTGTTGAATTAGTGTACATGCGGACAGCCTAGAGCTGTGTGTAGAGCAAGCCACTGTACATGTCTCTAGGAAGGATTTCATTAGCAAAATCCAACCAGGACAAAACAGGAGATAGAAACCTCTCCCTTAGGAAAGGTTTCATGAACCTTGAGACCCTGCAGTCCTGGATTTCTCTGACTGCTCTGCAATTTCACCTTTAATGTAGGGAGGGCTTCATGTGTTTCTGTTGTGCACAAAGGATCCTCAGAGGCTACAGAAATGCGTCAGAATCAGACAAAGCTACTATTTCCAGATAAAATCCTCAGCAGAATATTTAGCTGTTATCTTCTGCACAAAATATCAGATCTTCTTCCATCTTTCACCTTCCCTCCAATTTTGTTATTTAATGATGTTAATTTTTGCTGTCGCAAGTTATAGGTGAAGATTGTTTCTGTTCAAACTCCAGGCACGGTTGTATGCAGCAGTACAAGGCAGGTTCGTAGGAAGTCATTCCAGATGAAGATAGGCTGACAGCCAGCATCTTAGAAGAAAGAATTGGTATGAGGCCAAGTTTACTTTAGTCCATTATGAAAGCAAGGACTACTAGCAATGTCTGAATGTGGATTTGGGCACAGAGTTTCAACACTGCTCTTTTCAGTAAATGGGGAAGGTACAGGGCAGAAGCATTGTTTACCTTATAGTTTTTGTTTGGGCCCTTCTCCAGCCACAAGCAGGCTGAAGGAAAGCTGAGACTGATTAAACTAGTTTTCTTGAAGTCCCAATGCATTTCATTGCATAGAGTAAAAGCAGAAGAGAAAAAGTTAAAGGTAAATAAAGAACAAGTTAGTTTGCTTAGAAAACAAGTAACAGGAATTCGGTTTATGTTGGCTTTAAGACAATAGGGTACAAGCCCAAGTGGGACTGACAGAAGGAAATCACAGAAAACGTAAAGAGAATTATAGACAAGCAAGACTATGATTGTACTAGAAAAGTAACACCCGTCAGTATAAAAAATGAAATCTCCAATTAAGTAGTTCAGAAGAGGAAAGTTTCAAGAAGACATAGTAGTGGTTTTAATCCTCATAATGTAAAAGTAATTCAATGATGATAAGGAGATTACAGAGAGATAAAGGATTTCTTTGCATTGGTCTTCAGAAGTAGAGATGATAGCAGGAAATAGCAGGGTTTTAGCTGTAAAATAGACGTAATATGAAAAGAGAGATGTTTGCTTTTGGTTTAGATTAGTGTAAGAAAGTAAAAGTTATTAAAGAACCTGCATCAGGTCATGTTTTATATGAAGACAGCGACTGAAGAACAACAGATAAAATAATCAAGCTGAGGTACACGTGTGTATTAAAAATAGTACTTACTGCAACAAATGATGCCAAGATCACAACCCCTGTGTTTGTACCTGCAACGGGTGCTTCAAAGGATGTGATCATTCAGATTATGATCTCATTACCAGCAGAAATTGCTTACAAAGTCCTTACACTTTTTAGTTTTCTTAAAGATAAAATCATATTTAACAGTAGGCACCAAGATTAAGAAGAATGAGTGAAGATGGGAAGTCCAGACACTGTTATTCTTTATTCATACTAAGAGGTGGACAGGAGCCAGAAAAAGTCTGGACACAGAAAAAGCCTCTTCACCAAAGAGCTTCACCATTGGCTTGCAGGAAGATTTGTGTCGTTTTACAGTTGTTCTTCAGTTTCTGTGTGTTACAGACCAGAGGGATTGTAATGATTACCTGATACTTATAGCTAATGGATATTCATGAGGCTCTTGGCACTATGAAAAGTATTGAGTGTTTGTTATTTTGCATTAATGGCTAGAAGAGGCATAATTATAATAGTCAGACTTGGATTTTCACATATCCTTTGTTTTCACAACATATTCATAAAATTCACTCACCCCATATTTTAATCGGGGGTTGAATAGAGAATCCTCAAAGCTAAAGTGAAAAATAACCATGTTAAGACTGGTAAGAAACAGGCTGTAGTGACTGCCTTTAGCTTTGAAGAGGAACAGTTAGTATTCATGGTCAGAACCAAGAGCAGTGGCAGTATGCCATTAGCAATAGAAAGGTTCTTGCCAAGTGATGTGTGCATGTGAAGTGCAGGTGGAGATGAAGAAAACACATTTGCAACAAAAAGACCTCTTTTGAAATTTCCATTGAGAAATTCAGAAACAGCTTCTCTGTTGACTTGAAAAGAGACACAAGGAATAGCCTTCACCTAGAGAGACAAAGATGTCCTAGACAATCTTCTAATCTAAAACCAAGACATATGGCCCCTAGCACCTCCTATAACCATCAATATCCCTCTTCCAAACCCAGGAGTTACTTCATATTTTGCTGGCACTGGAAGACAATAACAAGTGTTCTGTGTGCTGCTTATCCAATACAGATTTAATACATATGCAATATCCATAGAATTATTGCTTAGACAATGGCTTACAACAAGGGTCAGCAGAGAAGGACCTTTCTCATAGCATATTTAAGTTGCTTGGGCTTATGGTCCACAATACTCCAGGGTTCTTCCTGAGAAACCATGGATGGAGATTGAGGGAAAATGTCCTTCCCTTTGTTGAACTGAACTATTGTTCACCCAGCAGTTCCTAAAGGTCAAGGCATTTTTAAGAATTGTGCAGTTTCAGGCTACCTATCGCAGAAGTGAGTCTCTGTTGAATAGGGTGAGCACTACAGTGAGAAAGAAATAACACTTTTTCCTGACTCCAGGCCTCATAGTGCCAGAGCTCATGGAAAAGAATAAAGCTCTGAGTGTGTTAATATCTGCCATTTGTGTGCTAACGTGACCCTAAAGTGCCCTAGGAACAGAGCCCAGCACTGCAAGTTCACTCAAAGAGACTCTTTGCCTCTTCTCGATCAGACCATGAGAAGGAAACAACTGCCAGATCTGCAAAGAAAGGAAAAACAGTATCTGTTAATGTGGCTTTATATATATATTAATTTAATAAATAGATATCTATATATTTTGCTACTCTTACTTTATTTTTAAAACTCTCTAATTAGGCCAGTTTAAGAGTCACCTCCTGTCCCCTCCTGCCCCATAATTATAAAACACCTCCCCAGTACAAATCCTGGCTCAGATGAATTTATTACATTGTAGAAGAAAAACTTGTTGTTCATAATAGTGCGGTCAGAGTTATTTTCTCTCTTACTGGATGGGAAAGACTTCTCTACTTTTTTTTTTTCCCCTGGTGTAAATATAGCACAAACTAAACAGAGCCACTCTGTAATGTAAAAATACTGCAAGCTTTTTATCAGGAAGGACAACTCGTCACCTTGTCTCTCTCAGGACTGGAAATAGAATGTTCCAAAAGTGAGAGCTTTGAAAATCCAGTGGGCTAAAGAGGAAAGGAAGAGGAAAGGGCTGCCTCAGTTTGTCAAGGAACAAACATTTTCTTTTACAGAAGACGAATAATGACTTGACATGTCACATTCACATCAGAGCAGCCCAATCACTGTGTTCCCACTGATTCATGAGCGAGGAAGTACCACCCATCTTGAAAATAGCAAAAGCATCCTCATTTCTTGCACATCAGTCTGGAACCTTTTGCTGAATGCAGAAAACAGAGTTTGATCCAAGGCACCAGCGACCAAAGCTGCCAAGACTTGAAGCTGAGAGAAGCTCTTCTATAGGAAGTTAGTAGAGATTATAAGGTTTAATGCATTAAGGGCAGAATAACGTCTGGTATACCTGAGTGTGAGGCTAATATGGAAATGGTGCCTCTGTTGTGTCTTTATTATTTTCATATGAGCCAAAGTTAGGCCTAAACTGAGTCAGTGTCAGTTGGATCAGGTATTTTCTGAGACGAGGAACGTAATTTGGGGTAGGGGTAAGGAGAGACTCAGGAAATTCTGTGTACAGACCCATTTGTGAAGACCTGCTGTCTCAAAATGGCAACACCACTATAGAAAGGGTAAATGTAGGTTGAGGTAGATGAAAAATCACAAGCTCTGTGTGGCCATGCTAGTTCCTCTGGAGGAAAACACTCAACTATTGTCACAAGCCTACCAATATTCACTGAAACACCCTATTGCCAAGCCTCGCCCTGGCTCAGCCTTGGACACTTACCTTCCAGCTGAAGCTGCCTCTAAACCTAGTTTGGATGAAGAAACTGCTTCTGCAATCCCTCTCCAAAGTGGTGTGGGTTTAACCTATGAGGCAGATTTAACTTTGGATGACACAGAGAGGCAAGTCTAGGGCAACCCTAGCAGACTACTATAATTATGCCACTTTGGCTGACTGAGTATTTTTTCACATGGTCACATAACTAACGGAAGCAAAAGGGGACTGTGAGGAAACACCTTGCTGTGGTTAGGCTAAAGATGAGAGAGGAGTGCTGTAGCCCTGGGACCTTGGTGTCCAGGAACATCTGGGATATGCAAGAGGTAGGAGATTGAGGAACTACAAGGCAGAGGTAGCAGAAATTTCTGTCAGGTCCTTCACTGCAGGAAACCGTGTTCATGTTGATCTCCGGGATGTCTCGAACTTCTCAGAAAATATCCATGGTGGGTTTTTAACAGTGCCAGGACCCGCTCTCCAAAATCCTGTCTTTCAGGAAGGCCTATAAAGAAGGTGCATGGCAGGCATGGGACAGAAGTGTTTGTTTCTCATCTCTCCCTCTGACCACTCTCCAGCCAAGGGCAGCAAGATCAGCCTCTTGGGCAGGCTGAGGATGGGAGTGAGCACCAGCTGCAGGCCACATAGTATCAGCCTCCAAGATGCTGCCACTGGGCATGTGATGGTCACACCTATGTGACCATGTCCCCAGGGCTCCTGTCAGATTCCCCTCTCCACTGCAATGATAGGGAGCATGCTAGGGTATGGCTGGTACCCAAGTTAATCAAGGGAGCCCAAAAGGAAGCAGGGACTCTCCCAGGGAGCTTTCTTACTCAGAAAAGGCATTTGTCAACACACTGGCCCAAACTTTTCACAACAGGTCACTAAAACACTACAGCAAACAGCAGTTGATGGCTCCAGAATAAGTCTATTACTGCTCAAACAGCCAGCACAGCTAAGCAAACAGTCCACAAGGGCAGGGGCTGTGTTTGCACTCGCTGTTTGCACTCCTCTATGCAGCTAATGCATTTATCCTAAGAAAGGTGGGGGAAAAAAAGGGGGAGAGAGAGGAAAATAAGGCTTCCTGTTGACTTCTTTCCAACTACTTTTTTCAGTTTTATGCATTGGCCAACCTGCCATTTTAGAAAACAGAGTTATCCCTTATTGGATAAATAGGTAGCTGTTTCCTCTAGAATGACTTTTAATAGTCTTTTCTTAAATAATGCCCTCTGGCATCGTACTACATCTACCTTGCCTTTGGTTATCTCTGGGGGGGTTTTCTCCTGTTTGGAGAATAGATATTTCACTGACATGTAAAAGGGTTATAAGGCAGGAGGAAATCAATTATGCAACTTTTAAAAACAGAAGACCAATAAAATGGAGGACTTGATAGATAAGACAGGCAAATAAATTTAATTTGACTGTAACTCGATTCCTTCCTGTTTATGAAGTAATAACTGTTCATTGGACTAAACCAGCCTTAATCCAGAACTTGGCAGTTATTTTGTCAAATTTGGCCTGCTCTAACAATTAACAAATGTTGACTCAAATTTCAGCTTTGATGTGGTGATTATTTTGGTGTCTGGTGAGGAATATGGCCATGGTCTCCTAAAAGTGGACCTCTGTGAGGTGCTTTCTCTGAAAAGTCCATGGAAAGGGCTCCAGCATGGACCAGGGAAGACGGAAGAGCTCTTTCCAGAGAACTTTGCAGTGGTGTAGCGCTGTGGCAGTTATATTCTTTGGTTTTCATTCCTTATTTTGCATTCTCAGTGAGTCCCCTCACTGTTTAACTATCTACCCAGCCAGAAATCTTCAGGCTTATTGAAGAAAACACTCTCAAGTGCTTTCCCTCTCTCTCCGTAGGGAGAGGGTGGTAGAGAGGAGGAAGAAATGGACCTTTCCTTCCCATAGAGTATTATATTTTAAAAGAAAAATACCATTTAATGAGATGAGCATACAGCTCCTTTCTAGCAATAACAGTACAGTTTAATTCCAGTCTGGAAAGGGAAGCAGTATCCTTGCCTCTGAGAAAAATGTTCCCGGGCTGGGAATGCAAACATTTCAGCTGGGACCCAAAGACATCTGTTGCACAAGCTCAGCATTATTTTTCAGATTCCACAAATGCCCTTTTTCCAAGTCGGTCATAATATAATGGCTTTTGTCTTTTCCCACTGCCAAAAGGGTCCAGGAGAATATGTTTTAACATCGCAAATTCCCTTGTGTGTGCCCATGCCCTCATGCAATCATCTCACCTGGGTGGGACTTTCTCCCTTGGCGTCATTCAGCCCAGCTTCACTCCTATCTGCAAAACAAAAATACTCAGCACCAACATTGCCTGCATTGTTCCCCTTGTTATTTCCGAGCTATGCCAAGGCTGGGGGCTCCCCCCATGTGCTCCCCTCTCCTGCCCTCCTGCCATCTCTGGGACTTTTCTGCCACTTGACCCTGCCCTGCCACAGGCCTTCTCAGACACAGAAGGGAACAACACAGCCCACAGCAAGGCTGCTCCTCCTAGATGACGTGCAATGGTTGCCTTTACGTTTTCCCTTTTGTGTTTGTTATTTCCTTTCTTTTTTTCCCTACCCTCCCACTTTACAGGCGACTGTTGTCTTCCTCTGCTCCTTTTCTCAGTAGTCTCTGAATAGCAAAATCACAGCTCTCATCACAGCAAATGGGAGGAAGACTGAGGATATTTGATGTTCAGCAAAAGGAGAAGCAGAGACCGGGCCTTTTTTCTTCCTATTCAGGCATCTAGAAATGGCCAAACTAGCTGCACTTTTCACCTTCCCCACAACATGTCTAGTTCTCAAGAGTTTTTTTGCACCAAGATATGACAGTATCTTTGGCTTATGGTATGGCTGGCACTTACACCAAACCATCTAAACAGAATAAAACAGGTTAGCAACAAGCTTGTCTTCTGTTCTTTAGTGAAGATGGCTCCTGCCCTCTCATGGTTGAAGGCAGATATGTAAAACCACTTGTTTGTTCTTTACAAAGAAACACCAAATACCATTGCACGCCTTTTCCTTCAGCCGGCTCCACATAGTCTGGCATCACCCTCCTTTAATACACACATTGACGCAACTGGCACACTCTTCTAGGGCAGAGACTGACTAGTAGTCACGAGAGAGTAGATACTTAGCAAAGCAGCATTGCAATCCCTAACTGTGGTCTCAAAGAGTTACCAAACTATAAAGTGTAGGTAATACATAAAGAAAATCACTCGCTTGCCCTTTTCATGCAGTGTTGGCCTTTTTTCCACCAATTAGCACATCCTTCCTCCATCTGTCCAGCTCTGTAGAACATTTGCATGGGTTTCCCTGATGCACCAGACATGGTTTTGCTAACAGACTAAAGGAGTTGGCAGTACAAATGAGGTGAAGTTGTCCACTATTTTCTTGTTATCTGCTTGTTCAATTTTCCATGCTCAAATTACTGAGCTTTTCTAGAGATCTGATCATATCATTACAGCTTCTACTGTACTGTTCCTTCTTTTTTCCTTTTTTTTTAGATAAGATACAGTGTGTTTCTCATAACTGAATACAAACCTGTGAAAATCTGGACCTTCTCAGAAAAGCTCCAGCTCCCAGCTCTCTGTCCTCTTATTTCCAAGAGTGACTCAAGTCTAACACCCAACCAGATGTCTCACACACATGCCCATGGCATCACTCTTGCACAAATCTCCCCAAGAATCACAGGCTCCCCTAAGACATCCTTTTCCTTCAGAACTTGCTTCTAGCTGGGAGACCTGCATTGCTCCTCAAAGAAAATCTGAAGGGGGATAATGTGAAATGCCAGGGAACTGAAGCCTAGCAGTGGCGGATGATCAGCTCTCTTGTTGATTTCCTGGCATTGGGTTCTCTTTTCTGACCACCCAAAATACTCTGGTTTTATCCATCCCAACATGGGAATCAGCAGTTCCAGATTTTGAATTAAGTAATACCCCTTAAGTGATCAAATATTTTTCTGAAACATCATAAAAGCAATGAGCATCAGTAAGAGCTATCTGGGCAAAGGGCTAGTGCCTCCCTGGTGCCAGGTTTACTGGGTTTTATGCACGAGGATGGAGAAAGGGGTTGATTTGCTCTGTGTTGGGTTGGACTGGGGAACCTGTCTTTTTAATTCATGCCATTCCTGCTCCATCCTCAGCTCCATCCGTGAGGGTTTTAACTGATGTTGTGCTATTCAGACATGGAGATGACTTATGTTCACAAAATATTCCTGGGTTTTTTTGCTCTTATCATTTTTTCACTGGATTTTGGTGATCAAGGTCAAAGTTGAGAACCAACATGACTTCCGGGACATTGCCAGTATTGTAGCCATGGCAAAAACCTATGCCACCACTGAGCCATTCATTGACTCCAAGTACGACATCCGCATCCAGAAAATTGGAAGCAACTACAAGGCATACATGTAAGTGTGTGGCTATGCCGGAGTGAGATGGGGTAGGGGGGTTGGGGGAGACTGCTGTGGATGTGATTCAGTTGGTGTCTGCCCTGGGCAGGAGCAGGAAGCTGACTTAATTTCTTTGAAGAATAGCCCTGCTGTTCTCCTCCCACCTCTGGACCCAGATTCCTCATCCACTGATCATCTTCTCCATTACTCACTGTCAGCTCATTGCTCCTGGAAGGTAAATCTCTCTCTACATGTTTCTGAGATTCAGTTAGTTACCACTATGATAACTGTGCTCTGCCATCACCTGTCACCTTTACCTCCTGTTGCCGAAGGACTCATCTTTCCCAGCAAAATCCTCTAGCTCCCAGTACCCTCTAGCGGGAACTGAATCCACCCTCTTCCCACATGGGACCAACAATAAAAGAGATTGAGACAGCTGCAACTCATGAGTACTACAGTGCCCACCCCATAGCAACACCCCATCCTCTCCCCAACTGGAAACTGCAGAACTGCAGTCACATGAGGGCAGGAGGAGCACACGCCACTGGGTACAAACAGCACACAACATTTCTGTGGGCATTTTGCATGTGTATTCCTTGAACTGTAACAAAGGAGGGAAAGGAAGAAGCAGTTCTTTGGGTGCCCCAAAGCTCCTCCTTGCCCTTTGAGGTAATGAGGGAGGTGTCATGAAAGCAACCCTCAACATTGGTATGTTTAAAAATATTTAAAAACATTCAGCCAACCTTCAGTAGTTCTCAAGCTCAATTAAAGATGCAACCACATGTGTCGGTAAGACACCTGTTTCTTCTTACTACAAAACAGTAGATGAGAAAAGACAAATAGCAAAGCTCCTCCACAGGCTCCTTATCAACCCACAAAATTCTGAACAAGTAGACAGCTCCAGCAGTAACATTTTTCAGGTCGTCAGATAAATTTCATGTTACCTAATACCCACAACACTATGAGTTTTGGGTCCATGTTTACAAACCCTCAGGCTGTATTCCTGGTGAAACAAAGTTAAATAAGATAATAAAATGTACATGACCACATATTTTTCAGCTATAACTGCCTAAAATTCCCAGTTGGATTCCTTGGTTAGCACAGAGGTATTTAAGTAAACTAGATAATGCTTGAGTCACATTCTTCATAGGAAGGACTTGAGGGGCACTGGACTATTTCGTGTGACCTCAGTGACAGAAAATTCATTTTAAATCTGATCAGATCAACAATAGCACAGTTGCCTAATATTATATTAACATCTTAGGGAGTCTGGCTCAAATTGGCCAAAGGAAGGAAGGTTTAAAATATCAATTAAAATTCCCTGTTCCTGCCAACTTACCCAGCCTTGGATCCAGAGCCTTTCTTTAAGTAAAACAAAGGCCCAGTTAGCCTGACCATATTCTCTCCCTGTTTATTATTCACATTCACCATGCACTCATCCAGACAAGGACCAGAAATAATACCAGATGACTGAGGAAAGAAAGCAGTCACAATAAGAGCTAATCCCACTTGGGAATATAGCTGCACAAACAATTGTTTGTTAAATGAAAAAAACTTTTCACATTAAAACAGCCATGAACAGGAAACCCCTTAATGAGAAATGAAGCTCATTAGCAAAGAAAGCAAACAACAAAATTCACCCAGTGACTTGGTAACCCAGAAGTTTGACTTATTGCGACTTATTTGAGAGAGCCATTTTTGGATGTGAGCTTGGGAAAGCAGTATATTCGGTCCAATTATGGGCTGTTCCTTCTCTCCCAGCATCAGACAGAACAGAAGGTTATTTCTATGGTATAAATAAGTCCCTACTCTGTCCAGGAACAGAGGTAAAAGCACCCAAAATATCAGAGCTCTCATTGGTGTCTCAAATAGAAGAATCAAAATCATTAGCCATGCTAGCAAATCTCAGCCTTAGAGGCAATGACAGCATCAGCAGTAGCGTCATATTAAGTGAATTACTTTAATCTATGAGCCATGGAATCTACCTCATATTTTTATACCTTCACCCACACATATAAACTTTGAAAGCTCCCTTCATTCTGAGAAAAGACTGTGTACCAAAATTCTCTAAAATGTGTTTACTTTGCATCAAGCATCTGCCAGAGGGGAGGATGCTGCAGGGTGACTCATGCATTCCTCTCCACCCCAGATGTTCAATGCACTTCCTTCCAGCCCATGACCCAAGGCTTGAGTTCAGTTTCCCATTGATTTTAGTGCAGTGACTCCAGATTTACACTACTAACAAACACCTACTTAGTCCATGCCTTCAGCCGGTTTCGAAACAGCAGATAAGCATGTGATACGTGCCTAAAATTCCACCAAATGTATTTGACTGTCATTGTCATACTGGTGAAGAGAAAACACAAATATTGCTCATGTGCTAGAACAAATTGGGACTGAAATTATGGATACACTCTCATCCCTACTAGGGGCATTTCCAGTTAAGACTCATGAAATCTTGTTCACTGTTGAAAAGTCAGCTGCTGCTGACTTTCAGGGGTGGGCTATTCCTCACCACCAGCTCTTAGTAAGAGCATAATATACTTTCCTTTCTAGTTTCATGAGTGTGACTTCTGATCTTGTCACCTCAAATGTGGTTCAGTGTGCTGTGCAGGGGATACAACATCAATTGTGTCTAAACTAGACCTACTTTTAGACTAAAGTGGCCCAGCTTGGAGATAGTGATTATAGGACACCAACAGCCCATGATCTGCTAGTCTGTTCACTTACTTTAAGCGATGCTGGAGGCGTCTTGGTCACAAATCTTCATGATCAACTGATTCGTAATATCCTGGAGTCCTTTCCTTCAAGATACTGAATGTATAGTGGTGTCCCCGCCTAATGTTTAGTATGATTGGAAGTACTTTGATTTTCAGTTCCTGTAGAGAAATGGGGCTTGAGACAGGTCATCCTTAGGGAGAGATTTTTGTCCTTTTCCACTTTTGGTTGAACACAAAAATGGAAAGAAAAAGTAATAATAATAATTTGACGAAACACTTGACATCTGAACTGTTCAGAAATGTTTGGAAGTAAGTGATCTTGACAGAGGCTATAGGGAAGTTTCCTAACAAAAAAGTTAGGGATATATATTTTTTATGCCATATATTGGCATATTATGGCAACTATTGGAGATTAGTAGATATAAGAAAATCAAACCCATCAGCCCAATGATTAGACCAGTGTTTCTGTTTTGGAAGTTTTCCCACATCAAATTTCCATGTAAAACTGCATAGCTGTGGTTTGGTTTTCTTAGAGAAAACACAGCTGCTTACATTTGGCATGCCAGGTACATTTTCAAACCATTGATATCAAATCATCTTGTCACTAATCAGACTCCAGGAGTTCTCATCAGTACTAATGGGATTCTGGATGCCATCTGCCACCACAGGGCAATTTTCTGAACCTAAATGTTAATGAAGAGTGGTTCTTCCCATCACAGAACTGAAAAAATGTAATCCTAAGAATCCCATGTCAAAAGAAAAAGGTTGAGAGTTGAACACTGACCATACAGGCCACCAGAGGGCCCATAACAGTCAAAGCTTGAGGAACCAATATTTTTATGCTTAGAAAGAAGGGCAGGAAGATCAATGTTAGGTGATGGGAACAAGGGACAAAAGCCAACTATATGGAAATACGGTTATTCAACACAGTAATCATGCTCCTTTGTCATCCCTCCTCTCATGATTTAAATTTCACAGCAACTATATATATCACTTTAGAAGATACACGGAAGAGGTATCAGGCTGTCTCTCACCAGAGTAATGGGGAACCTTAGACAGTCAATATAATAATCCAGGTTTATGGTCTGGAGCTCATCAGTATTACCATTGTTTCACACAGTTTTGCAAGTTCAGAGTCTCTTTTTCATATCATGTTGAAAAGCTGAGAGAACTGGCAGTGAGGGTTCGCACCACCTCATGTTGAAGTGTTGGATCACATCCCATACTCCCCTCTCCTAAAATACCTAAATCTTCTTCAGCATAAAGATGCTCTCTGGATGTATGGTTGCCACTTGTTGACTTGTCCTAGCTGTACACTGCCAGAATTATTTGCAGTGTTGTCACAGCAGGCTGTTCAAGGTCTGTTTTGTGCCTAAGGTCAAGAAAAGGAAAATTTTAACTCCTTGATAGATGATGGTGAAACCCAGGACATGCCAGCAATAGTAACTTCTTTGGAAATTAACCATCAACTGCAGCTAGTGAGACTTCAACAGTTTTGCAATTATAAGTTCTCCAAGTCCAGATACAGAGAGCCACAAACAGCTTAATGAAAAGTCAGGGAAAAGAGAGCATAACCATATATTCTGTGACAGTAGAACAACTGAAATCAAAGTTAGGGAGACTCAGAATATCAGAGCTGACATTTGTAAAGCTGCTTAGGTAGATATTTGCCTGGAGAATTGCTCTTCCATGGACAGAGGGTCCTACCCATTGAAGAACACAAGGTTTATTAGCCCAGAGATCTTTTATAGACATTTCAGCTCTCCTGGGTCTGAGGTACAAAGAAATAAAGCTCTCACAGAGCTTGGGGTGTGTGCTTAAGATCCCTTGGAGTTTTTCCTGTCTGAATAACATATTGTGTATGGAGTGTTGTTGAGGCAGGATTTGGGAAGGCTTCTGTGAGGAAGAATCTCACCTCATCCCTCCTGTACAAGCACTGAGTCAAGAATGAGTACTACAGTATGAGGCAGGATGGGACAGGGATGTACTTTCATGTTCGGGTTATGTTCTTGGTTTGTTTTCCTAGGAGGACGTCCATCTCTGGAAACTGGAAGGCAAACACAGGTTCTGCGATGCTAGAACAGATTGCAATGACAGAGAGGTAAGGAAGAGGGTTTCAAGACAGAATTAGCTATTCTTGGGTTAGAAAGGAGGAACTGTATTTCAGACTTTGGTTAATTGAGAGAATTGAGAAGTGAGGTCTCCCAGGAGGCTGGATAAAGGAGTTTAAAAAAACCAAGTGCTTCCTTAAAAAAATACTAAGGGTACAAAGGCAAACTGTCCTGTTTTGGAGAACAGACTGGAAGTACAGCTAGAAACCAAGACTGCTAAATCATTAGATCTTTAGTGAATGATAGCCACAGGAAACAAGACCAGCAGGCTAAGGTCAAGCACACGAGCGCAAACATGTAGGGATAAAATCAGAAAGGTCACAGCACAAAACAAGAAGCAACAAGAAGTTATTCTAAGTATATTATTAATGAGGGGCAAACACAGAAAAGTCTTTTTCTTCTGCTCAACAGAGGGAAGGATCTGTCAGCTGAAGTATTGAAGGCACTTTTTTGCATCAGTGCCCCAAAAGTGGACAATATATCAGCTAAGGTCTTCTCACTGAAGCAAAAGAGCAAAAGGAATTACCTCAGGCATCTTACAGGACAAAATTTGCAGATGGTATATATTCAAATCACTGCAATATTTGCTAATATTGTAACTGCATATCATAGTTCATTATATGGTAACTTATGATTTGCTGTAACTCCCAAACCCTGTTCTGCAGAACTACTATCATAGAATGGTTTGGGCTGGAAGGGACCTTAAAGATCATATAGTTCCAATCCTCTTGCTATGGGTAAGGATGCCTTCCACTATAACAAGTCACCCAAAGCCTCATCCAACCTGGCCTTGGACACCTCCAGTGATGGGGCATCCATGACATCTCTGGGCAAAGACACTAGTTCTCCATCCTATGTAAACAGATTATTTGTAGATTTATAGAATCCATAGATTGTGTGTAGGCACTCATCCCTACTGAATCTGATACTTTTTTCAGATTAATCTTCCAGTTTGTGGGATCATGATTGGACTCTGTCCAAGTCTGGGCACCACATTTAAAAGAGTAATAGCTGAACACCACTTTGTCCTAAAGATGAAAAAATTTAAAGGGCACAAGCTCTTCAACCATGTAAAAGGCTGTTAATAGGTCATTACTCGCTCTTTATGTTAGTAGCATAATACTGTAAGAAATAATGGGCTTAAATGATAGCAGAAAAGGTTAGTTTGAATATTTGCTAGCAGTAAGGCTAGTGTAGCGCAGAAATGGGTTGCCTGGAGGAGATGAGGAATCTCTGCACTCTTTCAGACCAGATTAAAGAAATGTCTCCTCTTTAGGGTACAAGAACTATGCAGATGATCATCTAAGGTCCCTTCTGACCCTTTAGTTTTGAAAGACAGGGAAGCCAAGCCAAACCCCAAATCAGATGCTGAAGGTGACAATTCAAGACTCTAATAGGACTGTTGGAACTGGACATTATTATGTATCCTAGTTGTTTATAACACAGCTGAAGTTAGAGAGATGAAGAGTAGACATTCCCTCATTGCAGTGTCGTAAGACTAAAACCCAGATTCCTGCCAGCTTGCCACACTGCATTTTGAAGGTTCATTTTATAGATTTAGTATCACAATTCACCACATTAGCCTTACCCAGCCATAAATCAACAAATCCTGTGGAAATCTGTGCGTCATCAGTGCACACAACAAGGACTGTGCTGAAATCCTCTGATGAGAAGGAGCAACCCAAAGTACCTGCTGTACTGAACAGCAGCTCAGAGGATGGACACGTTCAGGTAATACTAGCCAAAATGGCAGTAAATCCACTACAAATGCTAGCCCTGATGCTTATGTATAAATACGCTTTTCTGTCCTGTAGCACTGCCATCCCAACCCATCAACTCTGATGCTTACCAGTGCTCACCCAGGGCCACCAACATACAGCTATCAGGGTCTCTGGCATCCGCAGTGATCCTCTGTGCCTGGCAGCTGAACCCAGACACCTAGAGATGTCCCTCAGGAGGAGAGGTGTTTCATGTGATAGTGTCCCTCGGTGTGGGGCAATGCATGAGGGGGTCTCACCATTACTCCTACCTGGCTCAGAATGTGCATTGTTGCTCTTCTCCTTATGCTATTGACTCTTCCTCAGGCACTGTCTTCCTCAGGGGGGTTGGAGTGAACATGCTTTGTCTCCTCATTAAGAATAAGAGAACAACGGTAGTCACATAAGTCATATTCTTTCTTCTTTCCACAGACAATGTGTTCACACAAGCTGATCATTATATTCTCAATCTATGAGGGCTCTGGCTGGCTTCAAGGATGTAAACTTGTTCTTTGGCCAGAACAGCTCTTTTTGCAGTCCCTGTAGGGTCTGCAAAATGTCAGAGTATTCATGAGACTGTGGCCTCCCCTCCTCTCTCTGCATATTGTCATAGTCCTGCTTACAGACCTGCTGTTCTGAGATTATTATTTTTATTGAAATTGTGTGACTGCAGTGCAGCTGCACAGGAAATAAAACCAGGCCGCCTCATTCCCTCCTCATTTCCACAGCAGTGGGATGTGGTCCCCCCCATAATATGACTCTTGTCATTCTCTCTTCTTCTTTGATACCAGGATTGCTAAGGGAACATCAGCTCATATTTCCATCTTGGAACACCTAGAGAAAACGGCTGCAGCCCATAACAAAACAGGGCATGGTCCGTGTGATGGGACCACCTGGTTAGAAGCAACACCAAGGGGATAGAAGGGAAGGAGGAACATGTGAAAGGAAGAAATTGAGAGTAAATCGTAAAAAGCAGGAGCTGCTGGGCTACATATCAGGGAAGGGATGGCCACTCCTTGCTAAATTCTGCACTAACTTTCCAATCCTTTTCCAGCCCCAGCATCTTATCAGGAGAAAGCTCCCTGCATAATGGAGGGCTTTCAAGCAAAGCCAGTACAAATGCTAAGGGGCCAATACTACTGGGAGATTAAATGAGCTAAATATTTGTAGCTTGGCTGAATGACAACTGACTGAAGATCTGCTGTAAATACGAAGGAGGGAAAGAAACATTTTAAGGTGGTTTTGAGGGTAGGATTAAAACAATTTGAAATGAAGAGAAACGTTGGGCAAAACCTTTTTTTTTTCCCCCCATCTCCTGTGTAAGAGAGGGTGACAATGACCCAGCAAAGCACATGAAGTGTGCCTTGTGAGAAAAAGGGCGTCTGAATCTCTTTGTGCCCCTGTGGGCAGCGGGACAGGTAGCTGTATTTGATGGACTGCCCAGTGACAGTTAATTCTACACTGTGTGCTTCTGCGGTTTCTGTAGGTACAGACTCTGGGCGGATGCCTGCTCAGAAATGTTTGGAGGTCTTGACATCTGCGCTGTCAAAGCTGTCCACAGCAAAGATGGAAAAGACTATATAATTGAGGTAAGAGCATGAGAAACCTGAATGCAAGTTTTCTTTGGGAATTGCATCTTCAAACATGGTCCCTCAGAGTTCACATGCATCAATGTGCTTGCTTAGCACTGTGTGAATGGTTCAGCAGTCACTGCTCCTCTGTGCCCACCTGTATCCTTCAAGCTGTGACCCACTGGTAAGCAAGAAACTGATCTAGAGTCCCAGCTAAACTGGCAGATATGCAGCAAGGTGTCATAACTGAAGTGCCTTCATTTCTCAATGTGAACTGTGGAAGTAAATTGAGAGCCGCAGATTGCTTGGCCGCTTCAGCTTTCCAGTTGATAAATTCACACAGTGCAGAAACTCACCAGCATGGGACAGATTTGAAGCTACCTTCTTGTTGAGCACATAACAGGCTGCAAGTGTGGCTGGCAGCTTCCAGAGTTCACGGTGTCTCAGTGCACCAGTGCCCTGTACCATTATTCCTAGGCTAAGACTTGCAAAGCCAGGGCATCTCCCATAGCTGCTAGTAGCAGTCAACAGCATCATGAACAAACATGCTCATATTCAGCCCAGCCTGAATTCAGGTGCCAGATGATGTTGTCATATTAGTCATGTTAACCTCCTCCCATTACCCACACAGAGGTCCAACAGGTGATTCAATTGATTGGATATCTCACTTTGTCTCTAAATGAACCTGTCATTCTCTGATCACTTTAAAGGGAATCTCAATAACAAAAATCCTAGTTGAATCAAATTTAAAAGAGTAAAGTAACAGGTGAGAGTGTAGCAAATTGCTCCATAAATAGCAGGAACAATTTAATTGTTTTTAAAAGAACAGGTGTATTTTCTAAAATCATTTGCCCAGAGAGCATTCACTGCTATAACAGACCAGCAAGACAAAGCACCATGGAGTTGCTATGGGCAGTACAAACTACAACCTTTTGTGTCCAGAGCTGGACAGACTGTGGCTCTGAGAGCTAAAGTTCAATGTACTTCTTGCCAGGCCAGGAGGCACACTTGGGAGTGGGGTAAATAGCACACTTAGGTCATCCTAACAGGGCAAAGAAGGAAAAGCTGGCCAGAAAATCAAAGTGGAAATTTAAGAGACACTGGGGGAGAGAAAATCTGGCACGTAAGCAAGTGTCTCTGTCATTATGTGACTCAAGGAGGCACAGCATCTGACCTGCTGTAAACTCCACCAACACAGGCCAGCCGAGGAAGATGAGCAGAGCCAGCCTACGGCTTCATGCAGGGGTGCTGACACACTGGAAAGCTATGTGTGGGAGAGCAGTCCCACCCGCTGAGGGTTAGGATGCTGATGAGAACCACATGAGCCCTCCAGCGACTGTGCATTCCTGCAATATGTATCTGTTCTCCAGGGATCGGTGACCTGTCAAAGGCCGTGTGATAGAAGTGTGCTGCCAGCAACCAGACACTGGCAAGCCTCTGTCTTTCCTGAAGTGATGGGGCCATGGCTGATGGATCTGCTCCTGCATGCAATTCATCAGCACCTTACGGAGCATCCCCCAGAGCAGACTGTCTCCCTGCTGCGTGCTTTTATATCTGTACGCAAATATAGCTGAGAAAGGAAGGGAAAGAAAGCAGAGACAACTGTAAGGACATTTGGACCGTGTCCATACATGGTCAAATGAGGATTTTGTATTCCTGCACCTATTCTTACATATAAGCCTATGTACGTGCACACATGGCTAATTCTGTGCTTAAGGATTATATACCTCTGTCTGGGTATACCTCTGGGCTCTCACATCTGCCCCTGTGTGTGACTGACTGGATGAAAAGCACATCCATACACTAACAATCATCCACAGCTTGCACACAGAGGGAGAGATGCACACTAATACTCCTCTCTCTGAGACCAAGGTAAAAAGCAAATGATCTAATGTGATACAAATCAGAAGAAACACATCAGCTTCAAATGGATCATGCTGAATTATCCCAGAAGAGAATCTGATTAACTAGGCCTGATGTACCAAGATCTAGCAGGCTTTCAGATGCCAGTCTAATGGACATTGTAGAGTAGTGCAATTCAAAGAGCAGAATAAAGCCAAAGAGGCACCTTTTCTACTTCATGCAGATTTAAGCAAGATGCTGACAAGCAATTAATTGCCTCCAACCTACTTCCTGAAGCACTTTTCTTGGTCAGAAAACAATCCTTTATTTTGGTTTTTTTTCTGTTAATAGCAGGAGGGAAAAGTTATTCGACAGTGCGACAGATGTATTTTTCTTGGTGAGAAGGAACAGTGTGCTGTGACATTTTACAAGAAAACATGCCTAAATGGGCTGAACAAATAAGGAATGTACACAATACAATTGCAAGCAGTAATTAATTTTCACAGTGCAAAGTAGTTCTCTAGGAAAGATTCGCAGAGGCAGTGATGGGCAGGCAGTTCTGTGAACGGCAATTTATCACAGTCGTTAATTGCAAACAGGATCAGATTAAGACAGATGAGTTATCAACACAGCAGAAGAGTCATCTTGCACCCGTGGAATTTGCTGTTACTTGAACTTCACCATTTTTTCTTTTCCCAAAGAAAACAGCAGAATCCAGTGCATTTCTGCCCTTCACAGCACTAGAGCACTTGTGCACCATTTTCTTGGCTCATATTGAAAAGTTTCAATCTATTAAAACAGCTGTGAATTTAATGGTAAACACTTGTACTTCTTTTTCCTCTGCTTTAAAGAACTTTATCACTTTAAGGGAATATTCAGCATGAATAGTCAGCACTTGATCAGAAGACCAGATACTCAAACAGTGTAAGTTCAGTACCACTGTTAGCAGCCACATTCTCAAAAGAGCTTAGCAGAATGTATGATTTAATAATCTCTCCCCGGCTTTTTTTTTCCTTTGGGGGGGGGGAAGGTAATCTAGTCCTTTTCCATATCTCCGCAACCATATTTCAAGCCCATTTTCATATGTCTGTGACCAACTAGGGGGCAAATAATATGATCCATATGACTTATTCTTCCTCCTGGATCAGCTAAGCCCTACCTGCCATAGAGTTAGGCAGTGTTACTAGACATGCTCCTTGCTGCCCTGCAAGAACCCCTGCCCATCCCTTCGGCACTGCCATATCATTTCTTTTGACATGTCTAATCATCTATTTCCTTCCTTCCTTAAAAATCACCTAACACTCCACTCCTGCACATCAGAGCATGGAATAACAAGTCCAACCTTCAGGCCTCAGCATTAGACAGGCACAGGGGAAGGACCAGGATGGTGTTATCATGAGTCTCTTCTCTGCCTGGCCACTTTCCACTCCTCCTCATACACGTTATCGGGCAACAGCAGCTGCATCAGGAACAACCACTGACCTTGGGAAGCTACAAAGACTGGGTCCATATGTGCTGTTATCGTCTTGTCTTGCCCAACTGTTCTGTGATCTCCCCAGGAAGAGAGGAGTGCAATCTGTCCGTGATTCACCTATTCCTTCCAGCTGTTTGATTTATTTCAGCATTAGCATTCATATCTTCCCAGTTCCAGAGCAATTCCCCTTTCCCAGGGGAAAGACAAGGTGACATGTTATGCTCCATTTCAGTTCAGTGGCAACCAGCTGTGTTGCTTTGCCCACAGAAATCTTTGCCATTCTCAAAGGCTTTCCTTTATGCATGTGAATTTTCATTACTATATTTGCAATTTCCCGTAGCTCATGGTCCCCTGACAAATACTACACAGCAGGACGGCAGGTACCCTCATACCTGGTGCACATTCACTGTTTCTGTGGGACCTACTCCAAGGCTCATTCTCCCCAGTGCCTTTATTTTATAAAACACCATCTTCCCCTTCCTCTCCAGCCTCAGAAATAGGGGAAAGCAGTCCTTAGGATGAGGAAATTAGGGCTTTAGGGTGTTTTGACCAGAGCTGTATCGTGGTTACTCGAAGGAAAGGTTAGGGATGCAGGAGCTGGGCTTGGCTGCCCAGAGTAAGGGCATCATCTAGTGGTCAGGTGGGTCCCTCGCACAGTGCTCTACAGGGAGCTGGGAAGAACTTTCTCATTCGTGAACTGCAACTGCCAACTGAAATTGCCAGCTGAAGTCAGAATGTTTTTAAGGTGGTAGTGGAGGGAAGGGAAACCTGCTCAGGAACCTGCAGGAGGGCCCTCAGGAACCCACAGCTAGTGAGACAGATGGAACTGGATGTTCATGACACTGCTAAGAAACCTCTCCTTTTCCCACCTCATTTTTCAATGGAGAAACAGCAAAGTGGACAGTGGAATGAAAAACCACTTTGTGTGTTTAGCAGAGCACTGACATCTAATTTTCCACTCTCCTCCTTTCACCCCCTGGGTCCTGGACATAAGCACCCACTCCCTCTTCATGCAAACCTCAGTTATAACTTCTTAGGCAGCTTAGTGTTCTTAAGAGACACCAACAAAAATTAAGCCAAATTAATATTTTGCAAGAAAAGAGTAGAATACAAACTCAGTGAACTCACCTCCCTGGTTCCCCTTACTTTAAATCTAAAAAAAGAAGGATGCAAAACTTTCCATTTCGCATCAAGAGTGGACTCTTGCAGCCTTGCCAGGGTGGAGTGCACTTCCGATTGTTATCTGAGTGTGAGTCAGTGCCTTTCTTGAGCAATGCAGCCTTCAACTCTGCATTTCCAGGGGTTTTAATGTTTGGTTTAAAAATAATCGCAAAGTAAAATAAACTCTTCCAACCCCGGCATTTTGGTACAATCATATTTACTCCAGCTGAGTCTTAAACTTCATCATAGCGCAGCTCTTCCTGTGGGATTTAGCGAATGTTTGCAAAGCATGTGATTTATGATGAACTGTTGAAAATCACGTTTAGGGCTGCTATACAGTTGAGGGTCTGCTGTGCTTTCATTATTATTACTGTTGTCAGACCATTCCTTACCTTAAGGACTCTTTGACAGGTCCCCTTCCCTGATCCCCACAGTCTTGCTTCCCAGCTTTTCCCTGCACAGTTGTAGTATCACTTGGTAAGTAATCACATGGCAACAACATCAAGAAGACAAGCAGAGAATAAGTTTACTTTCCTGCACTAGTTGCTGTTGTTTTGATGACATTCTATTCATCATAAATCTGTGGTGTTTACTTCTCAGGGTGCAATGCTTTGCATTCATTAGTCCCAAATGTTTCCTGCTTTCCCATAGTCCTTGTTGCTCTCATCCCCTCAGGATCTGGTACATTTTTTCCGCTCTCCTGTGGCCCTTTCTGCTGCAATGTCATGCCCAAATACTGTGAGACAATGCCAGAGACCTCATTAATCAGTGGCATCTCCTCAGGACAAGTTAGTATTTAGTTGATTTAGAAAGCCTCCAGCCACCAGAAGGCTTGGCTTGGCTTCCAGGTTGTGAAGGGAAGGAAAGTAGAAAGTGGGGGGAAGTACATAACATTTCTAAAAAAAAACCAAGTGAAGTCCAACACCTAGGAAAGTCAAGCATGTTTCAGCGTGGAGGGGAGTGGTGACTATAGGTGTTGGCGAGGATGTGGAGACACAGAACAGGTTAATGTGAGAGATGAGTTGAAGAAGGCATCTGCCATCAGGAAACTAACTGCTGTTTTTTCCCTCCTCTGGCAGGTGATGGACAGCTCAATGCCTCTGATTGGGGAGCATGTGGAAGAGGACAGACAGCTTATAGCCGATCTGGTCGTTTCCAAAATGACCCAACTTGCCATCACTGCTGGATTAACTCCATCACCACTGAGGCCTTGGGTATGAGCAAATGGAGACCTTATTGCAATTTTTTTTTACTAAACCTTTGTCTCTCTCATATCGGAGCGCTACAGATAGACCGACTTCTGTTCTTCCAAAAAAGTCTCTTGTAGACCCTTTGAAGCGGGCACCCCTAAGAATGACATCTCACTCCTTCCTCTCCTTCTATATAAACTGTGACATCACACCAGCAGTATGGTCCATGCATCTAGACATTCTGGCTTGCTAGATTCATAGATTAGTATCAAAGATAGTAATTTTTAGATGTTCTTATAAAGCCCTATGTTATCTCCATCTAACACCATCCCTCAAGATAGATTTCTTTACAGTTTTTGCACCCTTGAAGAAAATCTGTGCTTCCCAGAACAGATAGCAGGGAATCTCCAGCAAGAGTGGTTCTATTCCTTACTGCAGCCTTACTGCATCTTCTTTGGAGATATCATCCACTCCCTTCATTAAGAGAAAGCTTGACTAAAGCTGAATTCATATAAGAATCTGACATTTTAGCATTTAAACTGATCTCTTATGCTTCTAAAAAAAGAACAGTACAAACTAAAGGACAGGAAAATAAACAGGCTGAAGGATAATACTGACTACAACACACTAGAACAATTTCCATTTCCACTTGAGACAAAAAATGGGAGAAAGCACTTTATGGCTCTCAGCTTTGGTCATATGACAGCACTCCAGCTAAAACAGGTCTACAGCACGAAGGGCATTCACAGTAAGTCCAAACCAAGTTTTAGCTAGAGTCAGGGTGTAAGCATTTAATAGACATTACAAATGCTTTGAGGTAGGGAAAGCAATACAGAAAGGATAGGATTTACTCTGGCCATAGTGGAATCAACAATTCCCATCTGAAATAGCCATGATATAGAGCATAAACTAAGAGCAAAGGGGCAGCCAACAGAAACTGAGAACATAGACAGATGCATCTGTTTTCTAAGTCTGTAATATACTAGTACAGGATTGGATTGGATTGCAACAGACCTAAATAGGGTAAAAATAAGGAAAAAATGAATGGTCTTGGAGAGACAGGATGTCAAATAGAAGAGTTAAATAAGACAAGGTTCATGATCAACCTACAAATAACTTTATACAAAACCCAAGTCAATTAGAAACACACTAACTAGAGTGCCATAGAGAAAGATCTTCCTACAACAAACAATGCAAAATCTGCACAAGTTACAATTACCAACATAAGGCTATAACATACAGCTGATGATGTGTGGAGAGAACTAGTTATATGTGAGGCTGGTGAGATGTAGAACTAGAGCTACAGGTGAAGTCTTCCACACAATGAAGAAAAATAATAATTCTGAAACACAGCAGTACTGAATAAATAGAGATATAAACCCTTGAATCATAGAATCATAGAATCACCAGATTGGAAGAGACCCACCGGATCATCAAGTCCAACCGTTCCTATCAAACACTAAACCATGTCCCTCAGGACCTCGTCTGCCCGTGCCTTAAACACCTCCAGAGAAGGCAAATCAACCACCTCCCTGGGCAGCCTGTTCCAATGCCCAATGACCTTTTCTGTGAAAAACTTCCTCCTAATGTCTAGTTAAATCTCCCCTGCTGGAGCTTGAGGCCATTCCCTCTTGTCCTGTCCCCTGTCACTTGGGAGAAAAGGCCAGCACCCTCCTCTCCACAACCTCCTTTCAGGTAGTTGTAGAGAGCAATGGATATGCTATGGGTATGCATAGAATATATATATATTTCTGGAGCCATCTATAGTAGTCTCTGGATCAAGAAAAAATCAAGAAAGAAAAAAAATCATTATGAAATTGAGTGCACAGCATTAACAGAGACAGAAGAAGCAACAAGTCATAATAATATAAGACTACATCTATCAAGAAGCAAGTCAAATAACACCATGGGATGGCAATTCAGAGAGAGTTCTCCATCTCTATAGGTGTCTGTTTCCTGGAACTGCAAAATCCTAGCAAACGGGAAACAACAATGTGACCTAGTCTTAAGAAACACGCAGGTGCAAATCCACAATGTAAATATGTACCATTAGCCTTAATATCCAAGGGACAGATGTGATATTAAAAAAAATAACAGTATGACACAAACAGTTGGAAAAAAATTATTTTAATAAATTGAGAAAATTAATCACCTCCCTAGTAATAAAAGGAAAACTGTACAGATGTTATTTAAGAGACCATTGTTTTCCAGAATGCATGTATATATTTATGATCTGCTTTTGAACCAGAAGAGCAAAAAATAACCTTCTAGAGCTAAGTGGCAAGGTGACAGGGGACATTCAAGACAAACAAAAAAAGTCTTCCAAATTTGGAAATCTGACATTTAAGAAAACATTTAGGCATCATCATGCAAGTAATATAAGGAAACATAAATAGGATAGAAATTGATTTTGAAGAGCAGATAGAGGGAAGACTTAAACAAATTCTTTGCATTCATTGAAAGAGGGAACCCTACCAAAGAATCGGTGTGCTCTATGGATCATCCAAAGTTAAGGGAGAGAAGGAAGACAAGAGGGACAGTGTTGTGACTCCAGTAAATTTAATTGTTGAGAGTGGGGAACTTCTTGACAGAGATCTAGCTTTTCCTTATCAGCAAGACAGGGAAGAGAACAAAATCAGTGATTAAATCAGTGATGATTCTTTTTTAAAAAAATTATGAAGAACCCAGACCCAGAAGGCTGCATGAAAAGAACTGAATTTAGGATGTGACTAAGCTGCTAAGAAACAATGTGCAATTCCATTATCAGCAATTATTGCTCCAGAGATTTGGTGTAAGACAAATACAAAATATGTGTTTAAAACATTGCAAGAGTAGTGTAGAAAAATGTAGACAAGTAATGGGTCTTATGAATTATCTCAGAATGAATTATTTAAAGAATAATACAGAAGACTACTAAACCAACAGAGCCACAGTTTAAGAGCATCTAATATTTTTTTGTGAGGAAAAATGCCCCATTAACTCCTTTTGATACTTTTCCTGTTGTTTCTTTGAGAATTCTTTCATGAAATGGTAGATAGCAGGCAATCACTCAAAATAATGTAGCTAGATTGTAAAAAGGCCTTAGGCAAGGTAACAGATAAGTATTTTTAAACAAGGGAAGCAGAGAAGGGTTAAAAGAAAGTTTCACTGTGGAGCAGAAGCTGGCCTTGGTTAAAGACATAGATATGAGAGATTTTAATTTGTGCAAACAGTTAGAGGGGCTAGGTAAGGAATACCAAGCTTGGTCATGATAAATTGAGTTAGTTGAGCCAAGGGCAGGATAAGATGTTAACGATCTTATTTTCATGGCCACAGCATGAAACCTGGTTTCATGGTTACACCTGAGGTTCTCTTCTCACCTCTCTGCCCTATCTCCATGCCTTCCAATCAATGTTTCCCTTCCAAAGGCATCCCTTCATCTATCAGTCTCAAAATCCTATTTTGTCTTTATCTCTGAGAAGCCTTTGGTAGGTTATTGGCAAGGGGTGTAGAGGTGAACATGAGATCTGATTCCCATTCTTTGGCTGGTCTGATCAGCATGTCTCACAGAAATAGGACAGTAAATTTCCACCAACACCAAGGGAGCATCTAGTGTCCCAAGCTATGTAGGATGAGAAGCCAGGGTGGAAAATTCCCAGGTTTTCCTCCCTGTTCATGTAGCAAGTCCCAGGGGAAAAAAAAGTGTAAAAGAAAGGCTGGCAACACCATCATATTCATGTTAGTCATTTGAAATTGATTTCAATGCTTTCAACTATGAAATGTTTTTTCCCATTTCCAAAATCACCTAGCTTATTCTCCTGACCTTCCAGGAGCTTTGAAAACCCTTTTATCACTGTGTTCTCCACGTAAATAATCCAGCATGTACCAGCCTATCTGTCTCCAGCTTCCCCTGTTTTCATAAACAATTCTGTGCAATAGGCTTATTTGGACTTCTGTTAACCTTGGACTAGCCCTTTGTGCAACAGTTCTGTGTTATTTAATCTGTTTCTTAATATATCTGTCAAAAAGAGCAAACAGTGAGAGAGAGGAAAGTGCAGATGGCACCAATTTATTTGCACTAGTCAGGACAGGGGGTGGTAACGAAGAATATGACAGAGCTATGTATGTTAAGTCACCACAACAGCAAATGAAACTCCATATGAAGGACTGAAAGATAAACTAGCTGGGGGTAAAGAGAGGGAGGACATAAACAATATATACAACTAGCAAATGGCACTAGCCGTGTCCCTGGAGAAAGACATTGTTGCATCCAGGCTAATGAAAGCTATAGCTCAGCCTATGATTGCATTCACAAGGGAGAAGCAGAAAATTAAGATACAGGAGAAATGAACTGGTGATGTATACAGAGAACACAGATACTGGTGCCTCTGGAATAATGTAAGCAGCTCTGCCTCTGGCATCTGCAGAAGGAATCACGTAGCTGGGAAAGACAAGCGGGTGATGAAAACAATTAAGGGCCTGGAAACATTCCCATGAAGGGACAGAAGGGATTCAGTCTCTTGGCTTTAGAAAGGAGGTGAGTGACAGAGAGGGTAGTAAAAATTTCCAAAATAATGAATGGCCTAGCAGGGATAGGTTGTGAGAACTATTCTCAAAACTCAGAACAAAGCAATGGAGTTAAGAAATGGGAAAACAGTGAGGCTGAGAGCTGAGTAAGACTCAAAGGGTCTGAGTATAAATATCAAAACAAAAATTCTGGAACTGTTGCAAAGATTTTGAGGAGCAGATAGTAAGCTTCATATTTCAGGGTTTAAGCTGGCCCTTGTTTATTAGCAATCAAGAGGAGACCCCTTAGGGTAAAGAGATGATTACTCCATAGATGTTTCCATGGTTCACTCCTCCTTCATTTGGAACATCTGGTGCTGGCAACTGTCCAAAGTGGGAGATGGGACTAAGAGACCCCCTCAGGCCTGATATATTTGGTAATTCCCAATTGCCTAAAAAAAATTCTAAATTCTAACTTCATTGTTATTCCTTGTGAGCAAACAACTTCTGTGCTCTTTATTACTCAGCTCTCCCATTTAGTCCCGTGAGATTTTATCAGCCAGCTGCTTTGTGTATTTAAGGAACACTTCATGACTTTGCAGTTTCTATATTACCTCAGGGCTTCTCTTTGGGGACTCTCTATTAACTGGAATCACTTTTTTTTTCCCCTTTAGCCTCCACAAGTCCAGCCTGCCTCAACAAAATCTCAGATTGGACCTCAGCTTGGACAACTGTCGCAACCACGGCCTCCTCCCCAAGGTACAGTTCATCAGTCCCATGACAACATTGACTGAGATGCACCAGTTTTCCTTCTAAATAAAAGTTACTGGGATAAAGTTTTCCACTCATTGTTCCAATTCACTGACAAACAGGCAGCATATTTCAGCAAAAATCAGTTTAAAAAGCTATTGCACAGTAGTTCATAAAGTGAGGTGAAACTTTGATATAGATTCAGTTGATACTGCTGGTAAGGGTAGGGTCAGCAAAGTGAGGCCACTCAAACTGGCACTGGAGAAGGATTCTGGGCACAGAGTTTATTTGTCTTTGTGCAAAACTGTAGTGGCTACAAGTGTTAAGAAGTGATGAGAAGATTCTGGGGCCATCAGGCTTGGAACAGACACCAATATGACAATACTAGGATCCTTGATCCATACATTCAGTTGTTCCTCTGTCAGCAAGAACACACTCCCAGTTGCTCCTGACAGCTAAAGCAGGTTTCAATCACGTGGTTAGTCAGAACAACAGGCTTAGTTTATTGGCCTGATCTACATTTAGGCAATGAAGCACAGGGCTGCACTGTGGGTATTCAAGCCACACCAACCACTCCATTCACGTAACCAATTAGACCATCCTTTTTGCCAACTTCGTCCTTCCATTTCTCCATCCGAATCTCCTACCAAATTAACACACACCTCTAATTACCTTTTCCTCATTGGTCACAGTTTTGCTGCATCCAAAATTTGGTATTTCTGACACCAAAGGCATCTATGTCATCTTGGCATTATGTCGTAATACTGATATGATGACCTAGGAATTGCTGGTCTTGGGGGATACTGGAGTCTCCAGTACTTCTTCTGAATTGTCTGTGAAAGTTCTTTCTCACATAACTCCCCCTAGATCACCTGCAAAATCCAGCCAGCTCTCACGATGCCGCTGTAACTTTTGTCAGCTTCTCACTGTTATCTGCCATGCCCAGCAGTTTCTCATGTCATATCCAATTATTTTCCACATCTTTTTCAGTTCTGAGAGTCTGCTACCAATGCGGCTGAAGCCGTGTGCTGATAATATTGGAACAGATCTATGGATAGCAATAGGGTGCACAGTCTCATATCAAACTACTGGACCCATGAAGGGAATGCTGACCCAAACCAATGGATTCAGCTTTCATTTCCTGCAGGCAGACAGTTCTCCAGTGACTCTTCCTTCACAACATTAAAAAGCACTTGCCAAGGATAAGGAATTAGTTAGATGTAAGCATATTGAAGTGACTCCCTTCAGAGAGACTGGTAGAACTTATTTAGTGCTGAAGGAAGCACCTAAATGGACTACAACTCTAGAAACGTGGGCATAACATCAGTGTTAGATCTATAAAATCGGTTTTCCCTTGTTGTTCCACAGGAAGCTACACTGAACAGTCTTTCCCCTTAGTTCTGCCATACAGATATTCCTTGCTTGTTCTCCAGCACATGTTCTTCCCCATCTTTATGTCTATATGTACCTTTCAGGTGGGCCACGCCAGCCTCAGGGACCTCAGCCTCCACGGACAAATGCACCTCCACAGCAGCGGCTCTCCCCTCAAGGACAGCAGCCCCAGAGTCCCCAGTCCACCTCACCTCAGCAGCAAAGGTCACCTGGATCTCCACAGCAAGTTCGATCAGCAACCGGGTCCTCTCCAGTCCAGGTTTCCAAGGCTGGCGTGTTCCCTCCACAGCAGCCTAGACCTCCTGCTCAAGGCCGGGCTCCCAGCCAGCCCAGCCCCACCGAAACATCCAAGCAGCAGGCCACCCCACAACCACATCTCAAGTAGGTGCTCTGTTAAACTGCTAATAGCTGTAGATACTAGAATACAGCAGTCAAAAATGTACCCTGAGCTGGCACAAGGAATGTATCACCTGCTGTCAGCTAGTGGTCCCCAGGGACAAAGCCTGGGACAACTATGAGTGACTTCAGGGGTATATGTACCTACGCATAACAGGCCACCATTAAACTGTTTTTAGGAAGAACAAGCTGTACTTGACATCTCTAAGATTTCACATTCTTACTCTTGTTCATGTGTTCATAGTCAATTGTAAGCTCTACCCCAGCCACATCAACACAACTCCTGCCTTTCCAGCAGGGTATGTATTCCTTACAGGCTGTATTCCATGTGTTATCAGCCAGAAAGCTGAACAAAAGTCATTCCTTCACTATTCCCTGAATGCAGGAGCTGCTTGAGGTTCTTTACCAAGCAATTTTTTGCAATTGGTAACAAAAAAAAAAAGGGCAGGTGTGGGGAGTGGAAGTGGCACGACTCATTTATATAAAACTACAGATGGTGACTGTTTAAGCATTCTTTCAGAGCAGAGCACACCACTGAATAATTGTGGATCTCTGGTTGCAGCTTTTGCTGCCACCCTTCATGGGCCATAGCTGGCCAGCACCATGGTAGGAAAGATCGGAAAAAAAATGTTGGGTGTTTACAAAGAGGTTGACGCAAGTGCAAACTGGTATGATCAGACCAGAACAAAACATAGGCCAGGAATGAGAAGATAGTTTCTAGACAGCAGAGGAGTGATGTTCTGTAAGAGGCTTTCAGTGATAATATCCACATTAGCAAGGCAAACCAAGACCAAGGGACTTAAGGATCGAAATGTTGGTGCTAAGGATGTAGCCTCCACGGTCTTGTGCTAAATACCTATTACTGACCAGGAGAAACCACTCAGCGACAAAGCATGTTAAGAGGAGAAAACCAGGAGATTTACTTCCGAAGCACAATCCTGGTTTGAACTTAAACACTAGTAGATACACACCCAGCAGGACCGGTGTGGCCAATAGAAAGATCTGCATAACGCAGCTGACAGCAGACACGCCAGGGAGGGCAGGCAACAGCACATATCACAGGCTACATGGCTGCCAACTTGTCCAACCTCTCACACTCTCATATTTTAAAGGACAGGACCACCATTCATGCTGTGGCTGATGAGAGATGGGTGACCCTCAGCATGAATCCATTCTTCTGCATTATTAGCAAAATTACTTAACTGCCTCACAACAGTTGCTGCAAGTGGTGATTGCATGGTTTTAACCACACGTTTTCAGAAACACTTACTACTATGACCGTGATACTGGAGCCACCTACCTGTGCTCCATCCTCTCCACTCCACTCCCCTTATTCCCGGATGTCTTAGCATATGGAGATTCTCCTTGCTTACCTCCCCTTTGTGCTTGAATTTGTGAGGGAACACAAAGCATTGCCTTTGAACTACCACTTTCTCCTGCTGAGTCTGAACTCTTGTTTTCCATTCCAGCAAATCCCAGTCCTTGACAAACACCTTGAGCTTATCTGAACCATCTCAGCGGGGAAATGCCAATGAAGACGAAGCAAAAGCTGAGACCATTCGCAACCTACGGAAATCATTTGCTAGTCTGTTCTCCGATTAACGGCCCTGCAGCTGGATTTGTGCTTTTGTCAGCCCTCACTCTTCATATCAGCATACCTAATGTCATCTTGGAATACACTCAATGATACCCAGCAATTCAAAATTAACCCCTGAGTAAAAGGAACTTGGTAAACTACTGTTGTTTTCATACAAAGAAAATGTAATAATGGCCTGAAAAGTGACTGTATAGAAGTGCACTGTTTCTTTGGGTTTTGTGCATAATGCAAACCACACCTGTTTTAATGACTGACTTATAAAGCAAGTTTTACTCTTGAAACCCCCTGTGGTACAAACACAGTTAACAATGCAAACTAGAAATTTATTTTGATTTGTATATAGTCAATACAATCGCTGATTTCCAATTACTGAACTCTTGTTGAGGTCAAGCTAAAATACATATATATATAGATATATATATATATAGGCTTATTTCAGAAACAGATGTGCAAAGACTGAGTCGAGTAAGTATTCATTGACTGATAAAGTGAGCATGCTTGAGCATGGAAACACAGTGAACTGTGGAACTTCATGATATCAACTATATAAAAAGTCACTTTTCAGAGCAAAACTACATTCAAGTTAAATATGGTACCAGACATCAGCAAATGCTGGAGATCACATGAGCAGGTCATCCAGATGGACTGCTGTTTTTTTCCAGAGCACTCTGCTCAAAGCAGATAAAATATCTGTTTCATTTTTTGCACTTATGTCCCCCTGCATGTGATTTCTGAATTCTGAGATAAACATGTCATGTTCTAACCCTACAGCCTTAGCTCAAAAATAACCTGAGAAATGGGCCCTCCACACATAAAACAACTTCTTCCCCTGCCCCTGGAAACACCAGACTTCACATTCATGGTTCACACAAATTCCAGACAAAACCCAGCTAAACTCCAAGCACTTTGGTGACTTGGTCACATCTGGCTGAGTATGTCCCCCAGGAATATGCTTAATTAATAGCAGAGTTGATGAAGTGCACATACTTGTTTGCTGAGTGTTCCATAATACCAAATGGACAGAGACATGGAGTGAAATCCTGTCTCCCTCCTTGAACTCCCACTGACTTCACTGGCATGAGTGCAAGACGAATGCAAGGTGACAAACCTGCAATAGAACAGGAAAACTATCCCTTAAAAATAAGATAAGCTGGGACATCCAGAGACACCAAGCTCTGAGAGGCCACGTACAAGATTGCTCCAAGCAGTTAATGATCAGTATTAGTCCTCCTGAACCCCACCCAAGAATTATTCTTCTAGAGAAAACAGAGAAGGATCTTTGCCAGGTGTGCTTTTCCTCTAAGCCTGCAATACATAATGAAGCTGTGACCACACACGCTAAAACTGGGATGTGGTAAAAAAACAGGAATGACATTCATGATTGAGAAAAACACCTTGGGTAAATCAATCAATCTACAGCTATTTCTATCATCTGAAAAGCTACCCTAGCACTCTGCTAGTTCTGTGTATGACACATCTAATGCAGGTGCCAGTTCCCATCTCATCCTACCTCCTCAACTCTTCTTGAAGTTTTGTGAAGTACCTCAGTCACAAACCATGCATACAGCCTCAAGGCCAGACCTTTGGCTTTGTACTTCCCTTGGCAATTTCACCTTGATGACACTTGGGAACATCCAGGGAGGTCAGCAAATTAAAAGCACCTGAGCTAACAGTACAGATCTTTGCTGCCGCTTACAATAGGGAGATCCCCAAAGCTGCAAAAGCAACAGCAGCATTTGCTGTCTCAAATCTGATGATTCACTGTTGGGAAATGCAGCCAAACAACCAATTCCTTCCTGCATAGCACCTGTAACAAACATCTAAATCCAATGCAGTCATCTGGACCTTGTATGACCTACCCCGTGAAGACTTTTACACATATAATAGCTTTTGTGACCCACAAACTTTCAGGCAAGTAACATAATAGCTTTTCCAGGTTGGAAGGCTCTCAAGAGACTCATCTGGATCAGTGATTTATATCTCAAATTCAGTATTCTAGAACCATCCTAATCCCAGATGATTTATATTTTTCACACACACTCCCACCCCTCAAGTTCTGTGTTGTCCTTCCAAGTTTGCTAAGCAGTTTACAATGTAGCATCATAAATACATGTCACGGACCAAGGAGAAAAACCAGACCTTGCTGTTTTGCAGTCTCCAGGAGCATTAAGAGTGACAAATGCCCTTGAGCAAGCACTGTCTCATTGGCAAGAACAATAGCAGCTTAACAGGCTCCACTACGTGGAGAGGAGATAACACAACCCTGGTGGGAGAGGATTTCCTTCTGTAACACTTCCCTTAGCATGGTTTATGCCTTTCCCTACTAAACGGTCACCAGAGATGTAAAGACAAAAATAGAAGTTTACTGCCAGAATCCCCAATTGCTCTATCCTCTGAATCTTTTTATGTCTATCTTACAAAAACAACAGATACAAAAACCAATTAACTAGTGACTAGTATGTTATGGCCCCATAAATAGACCCCAGTTCATCATGGAGACAACAGCTGAAACATTTGCTGATGCTGTATCAGCGACTAAGATCTCTTCATTTGCCTGCAGCTCCCAGTTATCATCTTTCCAGGGACAATCAAACAGAATAGCATCTCCCCTCCTCCTAGTTTCACTTGCAAAAACAAGTAAAAGCAACAGGCACTCTCTCAGCTCAATTTGGTTATTCCCACGGTTCCTGAAAAGCACCTTCGGTTCTATCCACAGAAGCAACTTAATGAAAGCACCGAGCTAATTTCTTAAGTTAAAATGATGAAACTCTACACCGTGTCCTATAAATGCTCCAACAATACACTGCTATCTCTAACATGATGCTCACATACTAGATCTTGTGGCTACCAGGAGATTCAGAAATGCATCATCATATATTCAGGTTATCTCTTTTGATACACCGTTTCTATTCCAAAATCCCTAGAATTTCATAAAGCAAGAAACCAAGGGAATGCAAAGTGTATATTCTCCATTTTAGGAATTGGGAATGAAGGTATACCCAAGAAGTATTTAGGTACCTAAGCAGAAAATCCTGAGTTAGGGGCAGTAAGAAGGCAACAGAAAATTTGGCAAACAGAAGCCACAGTTAAACAAGAGGGCAGACATGCCCCACATCACTTAGGAATCTTTCTCACACAGCTGTAAAAAATGAGTGCCTAGTCATAGCTTCCCTTTTGTCCTGCACGCTTTAATTTTCTTCATATGGAAACCAGGAAAAATGAATAGATTTGTGTGAATCCAGCCCAAGACGGAGCTGGGATATCCACTCACATCCACCACCTGGAAAATTAATTTACATTATGCAGCTTACATACAGTCTGATAAATATCTTTACTTTCTTGTAGTTATCTAGGTGTGATATTTCAAGAAGAATGCCACTTATATTCCCATACGACTAAAGATCTTGTATAAAGCTAAGGTTCAGGAGAACAGCAGTCCTGTTCCAACTGCAGTGGCATTTCCTTCTCTTTCAGTTATCAACAGGCAGGTACATAAGACCTTAAATCCTGCATATAACACAGTTACTTCATCTGGTTGACTTAAGTTTCAGGAAAAAATTAAAATAATAAAAATAGAACACCAAGGACGATAGATCCTTATTTCCAACTGACTGGTAGTAGCAATCCTAACAGTGTCAAATACAGATGAACAGTACAGTAGGAAATGCCCATCTTCAGGCATTTTATCTTTTGTGATTTTTAAGTAAAACAGTGTCACTCATACCCAGCTTAGGAGCTGGTGAAGAAACAAAATAAACTTCTAGTTTTCAAATATTCCCGCTGGTTTGTCTTCTAACTTTAACCTGCTCACTCCCAGATACTCACTTTATATTTCATATCCTGTTTTATGAATAAAGGGAACTTCTTTTTAGGGAACCTGGCAGTTGGAGAAGTCAGGCTCCTTTATCTTTGCCTCACTATACCTTTACTACTACGTGAAGGAGCAATGAAGGAATGAATATCTTCAGATCATGTGGTGGTGCATCTGTAAAAAGGATGAGCTAATTTCTTAAAAAACAGGTGTTCAAATGAAAAAATCCAGCATAAACAAAACCTGTAGCAGCTTGGCAGAATTATGATGAGGTTGTCTTCACGGCAGAGAAGGCTCAACTCCAGAGCAGCATGGTGCATGTCAGCAGAGCAAGCAGCATGACTGTTGTCAAAGGCACTGGTAACGTGAGTATCATTAATGCCACAAAATTAACCTATCGCATACAGACATTATTGTTCCCAGAAACAGCTTGAAAAAGAGCTAAAGCTAAAAGAATAATTTACACATTATGTTCTCAGTTAAATCTGTATAACCTTATCTGAAAGCTACACATGCATTTCTGAAGCACTGATCAAAGAAGCGTAGATTTCCATCTTCCCTTTTATAAATCAGTGGAACAAAGTATCACTAAGCTTGAAGAAGCCCAAAAATACAGTTAAGTGAAAACTCTGCTGGAACAAACCAATTCAATCAATGCAGGCAAATGTTAAAAATTAAAGCTAATCTTGGTGAAGCTACTGTCCCCAGACTCATGCTCCTAAGTGTTTAAATTATGGCAGGATTTGCACGGGAATGCCATTGCTGTGGAAAAAAAAGAAAGAAGCAATACAACTTTTGACAGCAAAATAAAGTATTGTATTTTACTTCCAGTAGAGTTAATGGCAAAACATCCTGTTCTTACTGAAGTCAGCTGATTTTATACAAAACAAGATGAATCACTGAAATATCACCTGAAAAAGCACCTAAGCATTACTGTTTAAATAGCTTGTATTTAACAGGAAATGTCAATCTATTTCTCCTGCTAGAATTTCAAAAAGATTTTAGAAAATATCAGCTGTCACAACAGTCATCAGTACCATTTACATGTATAGAAACACTAAGATCAATCCATCTTAAAAAATATGTAAGAAACAAAAAGTTCTAGCGAAGTTTAGTCATTCCAGTCTTCCTTTAATTGAGCTCCAGCATCAGCCTGCAGATCTCATCAGGAGACTTTAATAGCGTCTTGTTAGTTGCTCATTTGTTAATAAGACAACACTCTAAAGGTGCTCATAGCACGATACAACACACTTCCTCTCAGCAAGATGTATTTTAATATTTCATTAATGGAATTAAACGGTATTTACTGCAGTAAAGTGAGAATTCATTCTGCTTTTGCTGTGATCCCATTTCCTCTGCAACCAGGGGAACCTATTTAATTCCTTAAGTAAGTTAGGAAGGAGGAAAGATTTGTTTCTATGCCAGTTTCAGTTCACACACAGTAAACACAGCCATGTACTGTAGCTCCTTATTTGCAAAGTCAAAGGAGAAAGACAACAGTCTTGCTGCTGGTTATTTGTAAAATTGCTCTGCTTCTGTCCAGATTTCTGAGTTGTATTGTAGCATGACTTTCCTCAGTTGTTTGTAAAATGATTTTATTTGTGTTCTAATATCCCCACTGTAAAGAAAATCCCTCCCCTGTATTCTTCGTGTATTAAGTAACAATACAAAAATGCTTTTTATCTAATAAAACATAAAAGAAAAAAGGAAATGGCATCTTTGAGAATTTCTAAGACTCGCATCTACCATAACAACAGAAGCATCCTGTTCTGTGTGACATAGTGGATCTTTTTGTTAATAAAGATTATTAGCCAGGTATATTTGAAACACCATTTTTCCTGGTAATTTAATAAAACTCTTCCAATAAGACAAACAAGTTAAAGGTTTGTACTTTAAAGTGCTCTTTATCTGATGCAACAAATATTTGGCTGGTCTCTAAAGTAGCACTTCACAGATGATTAAGGGTGAGAGGGAGGAGGGAAGCAGAACAAACTGTTCTAAGTTGTAGCTCTTTGTGAGACAGATCTTAGTGCCAGGTGGTACAGTACTACCAGAGCATGAATAAACCCAGCCTTTCCGGCTGAAACATTACCATGCACACATTCTTGCCAGAATCTGAAGAGAAGGCAGGTGTTAGTGCCCGGGATGTGCAACCTCCTGCAGTTAGAAAGCAAGCTCAGGGACTAGAAAACTCACTGAAGGGAAAAGCAGCAATCAAATGAATGCACGGCGAATGTCCATGGGGCGGCCCCGGCTGGGTCTAGGTGGAAACCTCTCATTGGGACCAGCTCGTCCTGGAAGTGTAGGGTTTGCTCCAGGCAAGGAACCAATTGGGTCAAAATGTGGTCTGAATGGAGGAAACTGGTCTGGTGCTTCTCCTTGGCCAGGAATGAGTGAGTTAATTGGGTCTCCAACATATGGAAGTGTTGGTCTCTCATCATATTCTCCACCAATTATCATTGGGGGATAGATTGGGTTTGATGGAAATGGGTTGGGAGGAAAAGGATTAGGATAGAATGGATTGGGATGAAAAGGGATTGGATGAGGTGTAGGAGTCAGAAACATCATGTGCCTCCATCTCAGGGCTTCCTTCTTCTGTTTCAACTTTTTCTTGTACAGCTGCAGACAGAAACAAAGGCATTGTAAAGCTCTATAAGTGCTCTGTGTTCCAGCTTCAGCAATTGCATTCAGTTCTGCAGCACTTCTCAGAACAGCACTTCTCACCAGTCTCAAAAGCCAGAACAGCAACTCCTCTACCAGCCAAAGACCAAAAAATGGTATTTGGAAGATCCCTACACCCCACGATCTTGGCGTGCATTGTATAACCTGTGAGAGCTGTTTTCTTCTACTCTGACCAAATTCAACAGATGTACACAGAACACCACACTTCTAAACACAAACTTAACTCAAAGTTACTGCCTCCCAAAGTATGTTCTATCTCCAAATTAGCCCATGGAGACTAATCTCAGAGAAATTATATTTTTTTAAAAAAGCCACCTACTTCTTTCCAGTCTGTGTCACGAGGCCTTGCAATTGGATCTACAAAGATAAGCAAAAAAAAAAAAAGTGATTGCTCTTTTTAATTAAGTAGCATTCATGCCACAGATGCCCACAATTTTGTCAGAACTTGCAGAATAATCAAGAGATGAAAAAACACTTTTGGTCAATACATTTTTCATAAAGATAATGCATCTTAAAGAATATAAGACTCCATGACCATTCAATTGTCAATCTACTTGCCCACCCATTCTATGTAAAGCATCATCTCCACAAGTTACCACGTCAACAGAAAAGTCCCAGAAACTGTCTCTTTGACTTCTGACAGCACTTTCCAAGATCACCTTGTTTCTTCAGTCTCTTTTGAGAAATCACAGCAGGAATATCTCTTTCCTCCACTTACCAGTATCTGCCATAGTTGGTATACCAAGGCAGCCAAGAAAACAGGTGAAAATAAGGGAAGTCTGTACCACACAATGAAAAGAATTATGTGGTCTATCAGTAATGGCTCAGCAGATTACCATTAGTTTTCTTGACAGAAAACTGTGCATCTACCTGAATTACATCTGACCAACTTTACTGGTCAGCATCACAAACTACTGCGTTTACTCAGTCTTTTAAATATCAGAAGTGGTTGCGCCTGAAGAGCCTCTATCAAAATCTGTTAGACCTAATCCCCATGTTCACACAAGAACGTAATTAGAAAAATACGTGTCTCAACATTACCTGGGAAGTCTCGCAGATACATGAACCTCCATAGAAGCTGGTCATTTGAAGCTGTGTAAAGATCACGGCAAACAGCAGAAAGTGAGATGAGCGAACGGACATCCAGAAGTCTGAAAATCCGAAGCTTGAGCTCAAGAGGAAGGACGACTAACCCAAACACATCTGGCAAGTTCAGAGCTACAAAGTGAAGAAAAACAGAAGCATTACCTAAGTGGTGCAGAGTTTATCACAAGAGATAAAAAAAAAAAAAGAAAAAAATAAAGAAAGAAAAGTAAGGTTATAATAACCTTTCCCTTAAGTCATTTCCCTTTGATACCTGAACTACAGCACTTTTCTTGCAAAGTACTGTCATGCCATTTCTTATAAAACAGGATTTCCTGCAACTCCAAGTATATTCATGGCATGCACAAAAAAAAAAAAATAAAGAGCAAACGGCACTTTATACCAACCACTATTTGCCATTGCAAGCCTAAGAAACATTCCACACATCTAACTATGTTTACAGGCTACAGAACAAAGCAATAGGTAAAGAAAATAAGACCTGCCCAATTTCATAAGCCCACAAAAACCACATTAAATACAGAGCATATGCTTCCCATAAAACCTTCCTGCACTGAAGTTTAGAACGAATTCCATTGATTAGCCCTCAGAATACAGCACTGAGACCTTTTATGGCAATACCTATGCGGAGAAAGTCTGGCTTCCTACTGCTCCACAGATGCTGGCTTGGATTACTTCCTACTGTCCTTCCCAAGCCCTCAATTACTTTTTATTGAGAAGATAGTTCCCGGGGTTAGACTTCCAAATATCATACTACATAAATTTTTCTGTTTTGATAAAGAAATGGATCAAAACTACAGAAATACTTCCACAAAGTGATTGTGATATTACTTCCTCTTCACTAAGTGTAGAAAACAGCCACCTCACTTCAGACTCTTCAAAGGAATCAAAAATTAAAATTAGCAAGCTATCATTACATCAACATTTTCTGACATACAAAGATTAATATAGTTTCTTTAGAATGTATAAATTACTCCATGTTTATTCTTTATATACCCATCACTGAACAGCTGTTTCTAAAGCTTTTCCTTCAAGGTTTTAAATAGAATCTTTGCTTCCATCCTCAAAAATGAAGTACTATCTCTAACCATAAACACTTTCTCTCACCTTGTCGGGCAGCAGCCAGAAGAGAGTAAACCAGCTGGTCTTTAAAGAGACGGGATAATTTCTGAAGGTCTTTGTAAACACCTGAAACCTTTTCTATCAAGAGAGATTAAAAGCTCAACATCAGGAGATTATAATGCAAAATTATATAAAAGCAGACAATTTATGGTGTTCTTCAAGCAGCTCTGCAGCTAGAGTGTAATACTTATGAAACAAGGAATTCATCAACAAACTACAGACCCATTCCACTGTCAGGCTAGACTTTCCTTTAGGAAATGCCTTAAAAGGCACCATTAAGAGAAATCCTAGATTCATAGAACTGTTTGTGTTGGAAGGGACCGTAAAGATCATCCAGTTTCAATCCCCCTGCCACGGGCAGAGACACCTCCCACCAGACTAGGCTGCTGAAGGGCCCATCTAACCTGGCCTTAAACACTTCCAGGGATGGGGTATTCACTACTTCCCTGGGCAACCTGTTCTTCAAAAATAAACTGACTCTCACATGGCCAGAGCTTCTTTTCTCAGATTTCAAGGCTCCATATGTACCACACGCCCATGCTGTATGTTGGCAATATTCATTTGTTTGACAAGAATGTTCTTCAATTGTGTTCTTTTAAGAATGAGAGGCAAGAAGACTCTACCTTAATATCAGCCACATTTCAGTGCTCAGTTATTCTTCTAAAGCCTTTTGACCTGACTTGTACACCACCACCTGGGGCTACCCAGGAAACAGTACAGGACAACAAGTCAGCCTCAACTGTCAACAAAGCAGTTTATACACACTTCAGAGAACAAAAGGCTAGTCAGGTCTGTGCTTACAAAGACCCACATCCATCTGCCTTTCTCTCCTCCCACATTAGTTTTCCCTCTGATTCTGGCACTCCAGAGAGAGCTATGTGGTCAGTACACATTGTCTGACAAAAAATATCACAATTATGGCAACCACAACAAGAGTGTAGGTACCACCAGCCTTTCAAGTCCTGAAATGTCAGGCAGCAAGGGGGAATAAGCCAGCACTGCTGCCTCAGAGATTCACACATATGCTTAGGACCTCATAAAAAACAGGCATACAGGCCAAAGGATGACTCGGGCTTTGAAAGGTTCATCCCTTATACAGTTAATCCAGTAAACTCAAAACGTTTCAACAGCAAAATATGAGTAAATGGCTACACTCTGAATTCCTTTTACCACAAAACTATCAATCACCTAAACAGTAGCCATGTTTTTATTCTTTTTTGCTATTCTTTAACTATTTGGTCCTCTACTGAAGCACACTCTTACCCACTGTGTGACTTCATTAACTTTTAAGTTTACTACCATGAATATCATTGCTCAATCATACCTGGCTCCTGAAAGCAAACAAACGACGCTGGCATTAGCTGTATTCTCTTAACACCTTTAATCTCTTTGTTGATTTTTAATGTTGCTGCAAATTAAGGAAAAAAGAAAAAAAGACATTTCAAGATTTAAAACACACTGAGAGACAACAAAGATCATTTAACTACTGCCTTACGCTTACCAGATTCCCTCAAGGGAAGTACCCAGCTACAGCAAGCAGCTAGACAAATAAAAAAATTCAGAAAACTGGAACTTAAAATAGCAAGGAATAAACAGATTTCTCAGTGACAGAAACCAAGCATTGCCTTCAAAAATTCTATTGCATGGAAAGAGGCGTAACACAGCTAAGAGGTACACAGTGAGCCACTATTAAAACCCAGTCATTAAATAAATGTTAGAGAAAGACTCAACAAGCTTACTATATGAACACTATATGCACGGCAGTTATAACACTGTCCTAGATCTAAACTTGGTTAAAACATTTGATCAAAGCGTGTACACGTTCTGAGAAAACCTATATGCTTGTACAACTTGGCATAATCAGTTACAATTTTCACAAATAAACATAAACATTTGAATCAAAGATATCGCAAAATTAGAATCAAGTCCCAGTTTAGTACTGGTTCTGCGAAAACATGCAATTGCTAAGATGCTAAATAAAGCATGAAGAAAAAGAGAAAAAAAACAACAAGGAAGAAGACAAATAACAAAACCTCCCAAAACCACCAAGTGACATGGAAATTGCTTCAGAATATTAGATTTCCTTGAATTTTCTGGACTGAATAGCTTAAACTAAATACAATTTTTGAGACCACAGCTAAAATGCTAGTGCGCTACAGGAAAGATTATACCTTACAGCTAAAGAATACCATCTGGAAGTTGCCTGTAAATCTTGCAAGGAACATGAGACAAGACAAAATACTGTTTGTAGCAAATCTACCCCTTTTAATATTTGGCAATGTATACTACATTTTCTATGAAATGAGATGAGAATCAGAGTTCTACAACATTGCAAAGAAAAGGCCAACTGGAATCCCCAAGGACTGATCTGTCATGATTAGAGGGAAAGAAACTGTTAACATGGAGCCAGGAAAGGCCAAAACTATTCAGCATCAGGAAGCAGCAACTCAGCTACCTGGATAATCAAGGTGCAGTTCTAAACAGAGTGCATAAAAGCACACTTAACATTTTCTCTTGCTAAATAACAGTGATATTCAGCAATGTGCATCCCAGATCAAAACTTGACTAATTTACCATTAATAGCAACAAGATCTCCCAAAGGCACACAAGTCAAACCAGCAGAACCTTCTTCACAAAGGGGATGTGTGTACTGTAGCTTATAAACACCATTCCCTCTCCACTTCTCTGGCATAGACACTGCCTTGGCTTCCGTCCCCTAGAAATATAGAGACAAGACCATCACACTTCAGCAAGCAACATACCAAGATTATGGGGGGGGGGGAGAAGA
>WAAB01015491.1:52355-104742 GCA_013389865.1 Piaya cayana | reverse complement strand
AAAAAAAAAAAAAAAAAAAAAAAAAAGGGAGAGCTACAGGTTAGAAATTGCTAGAATGCTGGTTGCAATTCAAATCTTAGTTTAGTCCCCATGTGTGTTATGATACAGACCATAATTGCATGATTATATACTGTTTTCACCAAGACCAACAGCAAATCTTAGGAGAAGTTCAGTGATTTTTTTTGTCCTGCCCCTGTTTCTGACAGGGAAGGTTGTTCAGTGAGCAGACTCACACTTATTTCTTTGAGAAATGTACTTTGTTTTGTCATTTATTCCAGCATTCTGGCAACTCCTGCATGTACATTAATTTAATGCATGAAAAACATGTTATTGCATCTTTTCTGTGAACTCAAGATGTCTGAAAAGGCTTGAAGAATCATGGTTTGAAATCCATTTAAAAAAAAAAAATCTGAGTGGACTAACAGTTTCTTCTTTCTATTACAGTACAAAAAGGCTCAGATGGAATCCCAGACACTCAGTACAATCACAATTACTCTCCTTCCTCTTAAATCTGCACAGCAATCATCTTCCCTACTTCCAAGCCTACTGAATGACAAAAACTTTTTGCCCAGTGGCAAACACATTCTTCAGATAGCATTCCAGGCTACAGGTATGCAATTAACTTAGCAGATTTATTAAAATGGTGTTGGTCAACCGAACACCTAAACTGACCCCCTACATGTGCTTAGAGTCCCAGCAAGAAAACACATGAGAAGTTAAACACCTTCCATGACAGCACATCTCTTATTTTACATGGCTTGCCACATATTAGTAAACATAAAATGCAAACCCAAAAATTTAAAGGAAAAAGGTGAATTCATGCATTGTACAGAGGTACTGTTGCAAGTGCTCGATTACAAATTAGATACCTGTATAGGTTAGTGGAACCAAAGCCTAACTGAACTCAGTTAAACTAATACAGAATTGGAGACAACATTTTGTCAGACCTAGGCCTTTTTAACCATCATTTGGCTAGGATACCATTGAGGTGATACTGACGCTTAAGGCAGCACTTTAAAGAAGTGCTGCAATCTAAGCATCCACACAACATCAACAGTATAAAGCAGAATCCAGCTATTATCAGCTGAGTCCCAGAGAGGCTGAGGATTGAAAGAAACATGGGGACAGGCCTCTTCTCTCACACCTAAAAGCTGCTCTAGTCTTTATCCTTAAGGCTTACTTTTTAGACAAACTAAAGAAGCTGATACTTCAGCAGCCCCTGCTGCTGACTGACCTATTAAAACTAGAAGTGGATCTTCAGATGCATCTTTATCGCACATTCCCATGATATTCCACAGCTTTTTCATGCTGACCAAGAGGTGTTCTGACCAGTTGCAAACCCACCTGAGGCACATAGCCTGTCTCCATCATGAGAAGATGAACTAGGACGATCAAGGCATCAGTGGCACTAGTACACTCAGCAGAAAGGTAGAGCATCTCTAAGGAATGTGGTATTTTACCATCAGCAGCTTCACTGCACAGCATGGGTTCAGAGGGATAGGAGCCTTTGCCTTCTTCCAGGTCAACATCTTCTGGGACCAATCCAGAAGGAAATTCCAGGCTGGATCCTGCCTTCAAGGGAAAGAAAAAAACCTTTGTTCAGAAAGCTGAGCCTCCACGTACATCAATACTGTCTGTCTGCTTAGTCCAGTCTTCACAGGTACCATGTCTACTCTGCTGATTTCTCATGCAAGTTTTACAGATTGGTTATATCTCCATTTCCAAGCATCCCAGCTGGGAACTGGGATTATACACACAACTTCTGCGATTGATATTTATAATGCAAGCCTTTCATAAAAGGGTCTGTCACTTGATCACATACACTACATAAAGACAAAGTGATAATGTATTAAAACTTCATGGGAATTTTTGCAATATACACATGAATAATTTACTCACTGTAGTACCATCATTTATTTAAATATAGTCAACATGTATGACAAGTAACAAAAGTGATAACTTGGACTGTGTAGAAACAGAACTGGCTTAAGTAACTGGGAAAAAAATAGTCACCAATGGAATGTATCTGTTGACACTTGAGGAGCACTGTGGTTCTACTGTGACTTCATTTCTTCTACCAAACATAATAATATGGTGTGATTTAACTGTTAAAAACTACCCACAGGCATGTTAAAAAAAAAAACAACCAAAAAACACTGAATGAAAACTCTATAAGCAGATTTACCTAAGGGAAGAATCAGGAAAAAAACAAAAACAAAAACAAAAAAACCCAGAGTCTAAACTAACTGTAACTACTTCTCCCCTACATCTATACCCAGGGGCACAAAATACCTTTGTCTGTAGGACTCTGGCACTGCCACCCATCCATACAGCACTTCCCTGCTAAAATCCACAGATTTCCAGACTTCTAGAGCTTTTCTACAATGACACTTGCTTAGAAACTTTCCCACCATCTTTCACCAGAGTTTTGAAAGAAGATGTGAGAATCTTTCATCTTGCCTTCAAATACTAAAGATATATGAAGCAGATACTTCTACATAACTTCTGCATAACTGTATGGTCTGACTGACAGATGCAAGGAGTTTGCTTACCCACACCACCATGCTCCTGACAAGAGTCAATGGCACAAAAGTCCAGCTACGTTTTCTTTCACTATTTACAATTCTTTCTAGGTCAAATCTTACTTTTCATAGGTTAAAACAATATTTTTAGAAGACCTTATATAAAGGCTGTATTAAGGGACATTTTGTATTCAAAATTTGTTCCAAAACAAACAAACAAAAATACTTGCTTTTAAATAATGTTGAAGACAATTTCCTCCCAGTTTTTCAAACCCCTACCTAAAACAGGCAGATCGTATAATGAGATAACTGTGGCACTAGGCTGTACCTGCAGTCTCCTCTAGGGTGACCATTCACCACAGAAGTAGGAGCTGTTACCTACTTATTTACTGTATTGTCCCACAGGAAAAAACCCTGAGTAATAGGAAAAAATGTGCCTATTAGCTGCACAAATCATATGAGGTCATACACGTGTACACTTACAAAGCATGAGGTAGGAGCTACCTCAGCTACATAACCTCCATGTGCAAGACAGACAGGTCTCACTTGATGGCAGGCAGTCTGAATCACAGGGAACTGTTATAAACCATTGGAAAGGAACTACACACTCATCTTGTGAGTAGCGTTTCCAACCAACACTGCCTGTTGCATTTCCTCAGTATGTAGAATCAGCTTCCTCAAGATGACAGCACTGAGGCAGGTAAGAAACACACTTTTAACTGTGTTATAGAAAGCAGATGTTCCATCAAAACATTAAATCCCGTTAAAATGTCAGACCTGAAACACCCCAGGGTCTCTGAAATTGGTTGTGTGTCACAGCTAGTATATGATGAACAGAGACAAATTTCCACTCAAATAACCGGCTGCATATCAGACAAGTATAAGGAGCCAAATATTCTGAAAAGATTGTCTACAATATAGTACAGCAACACTTTTCCACCTTGTGTCATACAGCGCAATTCTCATGTACTTACCCTTTCATCACTCTTTTGAACATCCACCTGAGTTTTCTCATTGTCAGATAGCTCATTCTGCCGCTCTTCTTTTGGACTGCTAGCCTGCATTTTGTTAGGGATCAAGGTGGACGGCTCATGACCGTTCTCAAGTCGGGGAGGAGTAGAAGGAGGAGGTAGGTTGGGTTGCCCATCTGCTTCTTCTAGTAACAAGCATATCAAATCACCAGGAACAATCCCATATGAAGCTAACGTCTTCTCATCTTCTGTGAGAGCATCTTTTCTGTTCAACGTTATTGAAAACTTGGCATCAGAACTGCAAAACAGGAAAAAAAAAAGGAAACATGCTTGGCCGCACTTGGGTAACGGCACGCAGTAGTAGAGTTAGAAATGCATAATGCACTTTAAAATAACACTATGTGGTGTGTTTTAATCCATTAATAATTTCCTACATTTTACAGGAAGAGTGAGGAAAAAAAATTAAATTATTTCCCCAATGTTTATCTCCAAGTATATTTTAAGTAGATGTAGCTCCTTAGTAAGCATAACTTCATTGCTCATAAAATCATTATGAAGGAAAGCAAACAAGTGCCCTCCAAATTAGAAGACAATCACACCTAGCAAGCAAGCTTTAAATAAACAACTGGCTGAGATTACTTAAAAACAAGATAATACTGCAGACTCAGCCATCTTGCTCTCTAAGTAAAACCTTCATTGCAAAAGGTCAGCAGCTGCTGCTTGTTGCAAACGAGGGTAGCAAGAAAAGGTGCTTCAGGGCAAGTACTTACAAAATAAAACCAAACAAAAATGCAACTGGTTAGCACAGACACAGCCATCCAGTGTCTGCTACAAAACGCACCCACTGTGGCAAGACAGTCACTTCAGATTTTCCCTGCCCACACTGTAATGCAGCTGGGTGCAGTGCAATCAAACAGACATATCGCCAGCATTAGGCACTTCGTGCCTAATTAGAAGTTTGTGAACACAAACCTCTTAACCACCAACAGAAAATAAGCCTGCTCTACAGGCCTTACTCTCCTATAAGGGCTGACACGAGTTCTTCATAGATAAAGTGTTTATGGAATTTAAACCCAGGGGTTCGCCAAAACGACTACAAACCTACAAAACAGGAAAGGCCATGTGGAAATCCAAGCTAGCTCTGACGGAGCTGCAGCCTGGGTATCACAGCACTTCCCTAAAGTTCTACTTTATTGCTCTATAGCGAACAGCTGGGAAGCAGGACTGGTAAGCAGCAATGCCTCCCTGCTCATGAGCGGCAGAAGCCACTTGGTCTGTTCAGCCTAGAGAAAAGGAGACTGAGGGGGGTTTCATAGCAGTTCACTGCTTCCTTGCTAGGAAAGGAGGAGCTGATCTCTTCTCTCTGGTTAGCAATGATACGACCTGCAAGAACATCAGGAAGATATGCCAGGGGAGGGTTAGGTCAGATATTAGGAGAAGGTTCTTCACGCAGAGGGTGGTGGAACACTGAAACAGCTCCCCAGGTCAGCAGTCACAGTGCTAAGTCTGGCAATACCAAAGAAGCATTTGGACAACACCTTCAGACACACAGTGTGAATGTTGGGGTTCTGCTCGGCAGAGACAGGAGCTGGACTCGATGATCCTTGTGGGTCCCTTCCAATCCCATATGGTCTCAGGTCATTCTGTGCGCGACTCTATTAGGATCTCTGGGAAGGAGCCCTCAACCTAGTGACGGACGACCCTCGCCTTCCCACCTCGGGCCTCACCCCTGCCTTACCCCGCCCCTTCGCCTCGGTGCTAGAGGAGGAGCCGCACGGCCACGTGGGGAGGACGGACGCGAGGAAAGGGGGGGAGGGAAAGGGGCCTCACACCTCCCTTCGCACCGCGTGGTACCGCCCCACCGCCCCCCCCCAACTCCCGCACCGCATGGTACCGCCCCGCCGGCGCCACATACCGTACACACAAACCCTCCCTACTCCCCCCCGTTCTCCCCCCCTCCCCGCGATGGTTCGTTCCGCACGCTACCTGTACCCCCAGGCGGGCAGCAAGGCCCGGCACAGCTGCGCGCGCAGCTCCCCCAGCGTTGGCTCCGCCCCCGGCACCTCCAGCGTCGCCGTTTTTTTCTCCACCCGCACGCGGAGCTTCATGTCCAGCGCCTGGCTCCCCGCTTCAACCCTTCCTTCCCGCCTCCGCTCCCCGGGTCGGGTGTCGGCGCGGAGGAGCGAGCCGAACGGCGGCCGCGGCGCCGCGTTGTTTTGGTTGGCGCGGCACCGCCTCAGCCCCGCCCCGCCGCCTGAGGCAGGGCCCGCGCCCGATCGATGACTCGGTCCGCCACGCCCTGGCCTGCGCGGCGGCGTCGCCCCACCCCTCCGGCCGCGATCGATGATTGGGCGCTCGACAAGATACCGGAAGTTGTTGCTATTGCATAAAGCGGAATATTCTCATTTAAGCTGAAGTGGAGTTTAGTTCATCTAAGTAACTGTGCTTTTTGAGAGCTAGGCAGAATGTCCCTCTTATAGCACGCTTTCTCATAGTGGTTTTCTTTTCAAATAGAGCTTTTCCAGACCCTGTTAGGTTTTGTATTCAGTGTGATGTGTGCTGAACAGATGTGTCTTCTACGATCAACTGCGTTTGGAATCTTTCTCCTACCCCAAACGCAACGTCCGGCAGAGAGCTGGAGCCAGCTCCAAATTGCCAAGAGATTAGACTGTTGTGTAGTTCATAATGACGTTAACATTTGTCCTTGGAAAGTGATACGATATGCATAAGATTTATGGGAAAATTCATGCATTTGATGCAAGAAGCAGTTACTATTGCAAAAACTGGAATGTTTTAATTGTCTCAGCCTGTAGGCAGGAGACTTCCAATGGCCATATATGAAATTGACCTCAGGCTGGGAAGGGCATCTTGTTAGAACAGGAACCAGGTGTGCTCATGAGCTTGAAGAAGAGGCTGTATGAAGAAGAGTTCTGACTTTGAGCATAGCTCACCTGTATTAAAAATGGTGATCTTTAAAAAAAAAAGGCTACTTCATTAAAATAGTATATATTACTGTAACAAAGGAGAACTCTTTGTCACTAGCTCAGATCATTGTTAAATACAATGTGGTTTCTCAACTCAGTACTTTATTGAGGATTTTTCTCCCCCATATTGCCAGTGTGTTCTATGAGCAATAGAACCTATTCCACTGAAGAAATAAAATCCTGTCGATAGCCGTTCTGGTTTCTCTCGAGGAATTTGATACTTAATATAGCCATAGTCATGTTGACCTGCAGTCAACTTCCCATGATAGACAAGAAGTATAAAAAGTAAAGGTCTCTCTGGTTCAGTTACATACATCATGGAATACTTTTTTTTTCTTGAAAGCTGGGCATGGTAATAAAGCTATGAGGCAGTGGAACTTTTCCATATTTTTTTCTTTCTGCATTTGACACTACAAAGGCTGTATTTTATAATACGTATAAATAAATACATATGTGTATGTATTAACCCTTATGATACTGATATTCTGAATGATTGGGGTCGCACTGAGAGATGTGAGATACAGTGGAATGAGGAGAAGGATAAATAAATATGTGTGTGTGTATTAACCCTTATGATATTGAATGACTAGGGTCCCACTGAAACACGTGATCTGGTGGAATGAGGAGAAGGTTGTGAAGCCTGCAGTATTGTCAGGAGATCTGTGAAAATCTGAAGTACTGTTTAAAGTGTCCTGGTGGGTGAGGAGGTTCAAATCAAAGCCAGTGGGAAGAACTTCCTCACTTGTTGCACCTTAATGGTGGTCAACTTTACTCCCCAAAGGTCTTTTAAAGCCCTTTCATGCTAGTACTGTATAACTAATACATTTAGTGGAGTTCTGCTTAACGCCATCTCAAGTTGGCTGTCCATAGGTGGCCCTTTAGCAATATCTGGAGTTGGATCAGGTGGCTCTTAACTTTCCTGTTTCTGATTAAAATCTTGGTGATATGGAGCAAAGGACTTTTCTGTGGGTTTTGGGGGTTTACCAGATTGCATCAGACCTTTTCAGCTACCACCACGTTTTCTTAGATTTACATTTCTTCACCATATTGAATTGCTGAGAGCTATGTTCAGAGCAAAAGTCTTTGAAGTGGCCCATCAAAGGCAGAGTTTGATATCTTTGCTTTAGCAAACCAAAATCATATTTATCTGAGTAGTAAAAAGAGGCTCCATGCATGAAAGAAGATTCTTAGAGGAAGATTTCCTATGTTTTGTGATGAACCAAAGGTGTCAGGTTTTTCTTAGTGACAATTACTGCATCCGCCTTCAAAGAATTTATGGTCCTTCTTACAGGACTGCAATTTATGCAAAACTGGAGTTGTATCTGCATAGGTTGAGGGAGTACCGCATCCTGCTGTCAGCTCCAGTTAGCAAAATAGCTGAACAGTTGTACATGAGACTAATGAGTGAGCAAAAGAACAGGAAGAAAAGCAGAAAAGAAAGCTTAGAACAGATGTAATCAAATGATGAGCTTGAGTCTGAGTCCGTGCAGATTGCAGACAAATAGTACCTGTTGCATTCCTCTTCAAGGTCTCTGTATTCCTTATTCTTGCCCTGTCTCTTGGGGACCAACTTAAAAGCACCATTACAGTTCTTAGCTGTGAGGGCAGTGTGCAGTGCAGAGCTAGAATATCATGCTAAATTGACACTGGTAAAAATGAACCTAGTAGTCCTGGCTGAGGTGCTATGATAGAGCAATTACAGAGGCCAGCAACATGAACTCAGTGGATCCAAATAATGCAAAGTGTTCATTTTCCATCAGCTCATCAGGCAACTGCCTCCCAACATAGTTATCCATTGTTAACAGATTCTTTGTAAGCATTGCAGCTACGTTATTTATTTTCCAGCCTAGCACAGATTAATAGTTCTCTGGCAACTCTGCTCCAAGGCTTTGAAAGGCTTTATGAAAGGCATCAGTAGGCCATTCACACTCGGGAAACACTGTGCTAACACAGCTCCTTTACAAAGCCTCCATAAGAGTGTGTATGGGGGTGAGTAGTGTGCACCAGACCTACTCACAAATATAACCTGTGGGGGCGGGGGTGGCCATTGCCTCCTATGGACTCTGAAGATTTCACTGAGCTTGATCACATGCTTCCTTATGAGTTGGGAAGTGGGTAGCATGGCTTTCCACCCTGCATGGAGGAAAGCATGGACAGGAACTTACTGGATTCTTTTTCCATGAGTATTTCCGGTGGTCATGGAGAGATGATCACCTGCTTCTATGTCATTTAGCAAATTCCTGTCTGTATCATTGCCTGGTTTCGTTAAGCATTCCTACTAATCTATCTCTGCTATCAAATGTATACGTTTTGTATTAATTTTCCCTCAAAGGTGATTTTCAATATGGTATATAGGTGTGCAGGAGGGGTTAAAATCTTGGCACTATTGAGTCCTTTATGATTAGACATTGCTGACAGAAAACCTACCTGTTCTTGAGCATGCTGCAGAGTAACTAGAAACAATGGAACAAGGGAGATACTGAAAACGCTAGTCCAAGATCCGTGTTAACGGCAGAGGTATTTGTGAAACCAAAGTGCTCTTTCCGGACTTAAGGTTGGGTAGACACTTTATTTGCTATCACTTTTGAGAACTGTTTGTCTTGTGTTTGTAAACTGTTGAGACATCTTTTCTGAATTTTTGCAAGTGAAAGAAATTCCTCCATGGGCTGCAAGTGGAGAGTTTTGAGCTGGACCAAAGCAAGACAAGGACAAAATTCTTTTTCAGAACTGTTATGTTCTGTTTCAGAGGTTGGTTAGTTTAAGATAGTGTGGTTTTAGGGCTGTGTTAAACATGTACAGGATAATTAAAGTGACTCTTTTTTTAATTTGTTTTTTCATCAGAAGCTTTCTTAGTTGTCAGGCAGATTTTACCTCTAATCTTTACTGCAAGTTTTATTGACAGTTTTTGCAGACTTTTCACAAAGGAGAGACCAGATGTGGTATTTACAGACTAGTAAGTAGAGTACTTCATTAAGGTAAGACAAGTACACAAACTGAAACAAAGGAGTTTTTCATCTTTTTCCTCTACTTTAACTTTCTTGAATACACTATCTCTGAGAAGACAAAAGAATTAAGAGAATTACTTATTTCATGTTCAGTTGCTGAAGATAAAAATCAGAGCAATTTGTCTACCATCTATTGTTATCAACAATGCAATTGGCAGCTCTGATTTAGATTATCAAGCAGCTGACAATTTCTATCTCCTTAGCTCTGCCTGTCTCAGCCATCTGACTAACCTTGTACAATCAGTCCTAGCATCTGACAGAAGCACGGGGCTTTGATGAAACCCAGAACACAGCCTTGTTGATTTGAGAAAGTAATGTGAAATGATACCATCTTTTACTGCCGTGACAGTTCTGTTGTTGGTTGTACTTCAGCTGCTCACCTGGCATACGTTTAAGATCCAAATAAGAAAACATTACCTACAAAGCATGGTAGCGACTCAGATTGTTGTCCATTCCTCGATGGGAATGAAATTTAGTGAGAACAAGGTACCTCACCTCCATCAGTGCTAGTAATCCTGCTAGATAAGTATCTAGAAAATATCCATGTACTTTAATGACTGAAAAAATCCATCTTTCTGATTTTATATTGATTTTTTAATGGCTGTTCATAATCAAGATAGAAAGTGGCATGTTTGCCAGAACACCTAGGACACTTTTTGGAAGAAGTTTAGGAATTGAGACTCTAACTGGCTGATTTGCATAATGTATCATTGCTTCTTTAAAGTAATCATTTATTTTGAGTGGCTTAAAATAGAGAAAACCAAAAAAGGCATAGGAACTAGAAATGGCAAAACTAATTAAAAAGGGGATTTTCAAAATTTGCACAATGTGGAATGTGTTTTCAGCATGTTTTTTCCCTGAAACCACCTTTTCTTGCATGGTATCTTGGGGGTAACTCTGCAAGGATTCCTCAGGCAACTGATATCAGGGTAATATTGATATTGCTTTTTGTCTGTTTTATTGTTCAGGAATCCACTGAAAAGCAGTATTTTACAAGGTAGTGGGTAGTTCTTGGATCTGCAAATGTTTAGAATCTTACCTGATAACATTAATTCTACCACAGAAGTAAGGCTACCAAAGAGTGGTAGGTTTTAGGTTGTTTTTGGTGGAGGGGAGGATTTGGCTTTGGTTTATTTTTTGAAATGCATTAACATGTTTTCTGGCAGATTATGGAATAAAACGTCTAAGACAATATGGAACTTTTTAGAAATGCAGGAATGACCTTATAGAGTGGAATACCTACAAAAGCAGCAAGACCTTTGTGCTACTTATTAATTAGCATGATTTTGTACATAAGCATGTAATATGGTCGCAGTCAGACACGTTAGAAAAGGATGTGCCACTCCCCTCAACAGTAAGGCCAGAGTGAAGTTACCAGAGATCCTTAATAAACAATTTCCTAATGCACTTCCCATGTGACCTGACTTAGTCAATCTAATTTATCAGCATTTGGTTTAAGTCAGAAGTTTGTGTGTAACAGGGAGGCAAGCTTTATAGAGAGACCTACTTTTATTTATTAGACCAGATGATTTAGTTGGAAAACTTTTGGGCTCACAAATCCAGTATATCCTAGGGGGTGTGTATACAAAAAGAGTGTTTTTCTATAGGAGAACAGACTTGTTCCTCCTTGGCTGGAATTGCTCTGTCATGTTCACTCTGCAGGAGCTAGGACAGATGGTAAAATAAACCAACCAAGACATGGGTATGGAGAAAGCACAGAGTGGAGCAAAAGCACTCATTCTCACCAATAGCCAATGCATCTTAAAGTGCTGTCCAAGTAATTAGAAATCTGTGTCTGCTCCTACTCTGACTGCTCCATGCAGTAAAATCATTGGCTAAGCCTTCTCTTCATGATCTACGCTTGTCCCAGTTTCATGGAGGGGAGTGGTGGGTACAGATTTTTGCAACTCATGGTGTGCATCATTTATGATTCCATTTGCATCATAAATGTCGTTAACAGGTCCCAGTGACAAAGGTGAGAAGATGCTAAAGACATGGTATTCTTTCTTGCTGTGTTGGTTGTCCTTGCGGATTGAGGCTAATCCTGGTCTTAAAGTGAGGATTACTCAGAAGGGGCTGGACTATGGTATGTCTAATGTTGCCAGAAGTTATTTGATCATAAATACTCCATGCACAGAATATAGCTTCCTAGTAAAGGTGCAATGTAGAGACAAACTCCTTAAATAATGAAATTTAATAAATTCCTTTTGTCACTTTGCACAAGGGACATGCTTTGTCTCTTCTCTCATTTATTTCCTTCCTTTTTGTACACCCCAGGGGTGAACTTGTGCTTTCATTGGTGATTGTATTCACCTGCAATCCAACTGTGTTTCTACTACATTCTTCAGATCGATCAACTTTCTTAGAAGCAGAATGAGATGTTTGTGTAATTGATCCTTTTTTTTTAAAAGTGTCAAAAACCTGCTCGAAAGTGCAGTATTTAATTGAAGATAGATATAATTGGGGGAAAAAGCTTATAATTTTGGAACACCCACATAGCTGCACTCCTTTCATTCCTCCATTTGGTGTGAGACAGCATCAGCAGTCTTTCAAACAAATCTAGTAACTCTCTGCCATAATTCTGCCACTTAACAGAATTTCCATGATGTATTTTCTCTTTTTATTCATGTTAATTTTCACCATCCCTTACCTAAGTCTTACTCCATGAGTGTCGAGGGCATGCAGTATAATGTCAATTGTTTACAGAATTAATATTAATAATAAAGGTTAACAAGGCACAAATTCAACAAAGGCTGGGTCACGCTAAGGATTAATCGTCATTTATGTACTGAACATGCTGACAGGTAAACAATGGACTCATGAGATGAAAAGTAGAAGCTCAGGGTTAATGCCTTCAAGATGAAAGCAATGATCGGGTCCACTTATTTCTCTGTATAAGCATTGTTTTAAAGGCTTTTGAGGAGTTGAGAACTGCAGGGCAAACATCAGTCACTCAAAACAGAACTGATCTCCATATCTTTTTATTACACACAGGAGAAATTGCTCCCTAGGGATCTCTCATGCCTCTAGAAATGAGAATTATGTCAGGTATTCCTTAGTGTGAGCCCAGCAGTTTTGGTGCCGTTCAGCATGGACTTGAAGTGTTGAATGAACAAACTGAGTTCGCACACCTCTGCCTTAGTAGTTAGAACAAACGTTAAAAGTGCACCTCCCAAGGGTATTTATTGTATTTGAAAAGCATGGTGTCTGTCATGGCTTTTCCCTAAATATGCAATTTCAAGGCTAAGGCAATAGATCCTGCCTGCATGCTACTTGCCTGCTGCAAGAACCTTAAGAGAAATTCCACCTGGAATCACTGTCCGCCTTCACTGACAGATACGAGAGCTTTAAGTTATTTCAGTCAAAGATGGTATTTTGCTTCAGAGGCAGGAATTCCCAGGGAATCATAACATGCTTCTTCATAACAGATGCATTTTATGAAAAAGTATTCCAGAGTTGAGTTATCATTTGTTTCAATTCTTTGCCTTTTTTATACCCTGAAGTCTGGGGGAGGAAAAAAAAAAGGCATTTCTTATTCAGCAACTGTGAGGCCAAAAGCTAAATAAAATCATACTAAAAATATCTGAAAGCAGGACATCATTCAGTATAGAAATTTTAGCAGTGTTTTCATCAAAGATAAGCAAAAAGAAAGAAGACACAAAAATTTGGGGTTTAATGATAGGGTCTGTGTGTGTGTTCTCAGTGCACAAGTAACACTGAAGCATTGAAGAAAGTAGGGATTCCTTAAGGCAAGGAGACAAAGTAAGCAAATAAATCAGAGATCTGCAGCATGCTGTAAGGCTTAAGGTGCAGTGGCAAAACTTACATATTCTGAAGAGAAATGGGAAGAAAACATTTTAAAGGATTGGCTTTAAACCTCAAACATCTTGCAGTAAGCAACAATCCAGATAGCTCTGTATACCAGCACTTCAGATACATATATTGCACTTTTTCCATAAGTAGACACTACAGGTAGAAGTCATCTTGCTACTTCTTAACTGTCTTTTTCATTCAACAGGTATGAGGCAAGCTCAGGTAAAGGTGATGACCAAGACTTTCCCAAGGTTGTCTATATTGTGAGTGATGTGAAGGAAGTATTACAGTTTCAGAAACCTGACAGCAGTTCTACAATACAAAATACAACCCAGGGACCAGGTGTTCCTAACAAGTGTTCTTAATTTTGGGTTAAGTGATTTGTATGTGAGCCTAACAGATGTTGTAAATAGGTGTATTAGTAGTTGGAAGGAGGTCTAGGTAAGGATCATAGAATCATAGCGTTTCAAGAACCACATTAAAAGTGATGATTAAATTATTTGGCAGTTATCTGGACCTCTGAGTGCCTGAATCCAATCTGCAAGGCATATACTTTCCTCTGTTCTTTTATAGGCAGGAAGATTGGCATGGCACTTCTGAAGGAAGCGGTCTTGAAAGAGACTTTTCCAAGCTGGAGTGGGCAGGAGAGATTCTTAATTACTAAGGTCAATTATGACATTTCAAGGTAAGTAAAGTAAGTACATTTCACAGTGTCAGGATGAAACAACTTGTTACCACACAGTGATAATTATGCAGCCATTTTTTTTCAGTGCCAAATTTTAGTGGTTCATCTAAGTCTGTTCCCACTTCCCAGACACTAAATTGATTTTTTTAAGTGCTTCCTTCTTTCATACTCATGGATGAGCTTTAGTAAGCTTCTGAAGGAGCACCTTGGTTGATTTTTATTTGGTTTGTATCAGAGTTTTGGACAAGACAGGTGTAAGTGTGGCTATGACACAGCAGGAGAAATGGGTGGGAAAGAGGATGTTATTAACAGCCTGCTACTATGAAGGACCTGTAGAAGTGGAAATAATTTGTTTCTGTTTGATGAAAAAAAAAAGCCAACAAAGGGATAAGATGAAAATGTGTGCAGGGGGACAGTATACCTGAGCTGGTGTGGCAGCAATGTGACTTTTACAGAATCTCCTTGGATGGATTTGCAATGTTAGAACAGCATTTTGATTGAGTAGGGCTTGACACTTCTTTCCTGCTGAGGAAAATCATGGTATGAGGAGCAGCAAGTCGAAAAACAGTTTCGTAGAGTTTCCTACTATTTCTCCAAATAAGGAGAATAATGTAAAAGCAAGTTTTTCTACAGCCTTTAATCCCAACTTCCAATAGGCTGTAAACAGAGAAAACAAGAAGTCTGGTCTTTTAATATCACTATCAAGGCAAGCTCTGTTGCTCAGTAGCATTTTACTTCATTTTCTTTATGAATTACCGAGAGCAAGAAATATCAGTCTAGAAGAATTCATGTACTTTCTGCTGGATAGATTCTGCAACCTTTATCTATACCTAAAACTTTCCTAATAGCCTTCTTTCTGGCAGGCTTCATTGTGTTATATTATCTTTGCAAAGTTAATACCTGCACATCTGAGAGACTTGTGGTTGGACAGTCTGGAGAAGAAAAGACTATGGGGGTGGAGGTGCATGTGCCTTATTGCATGTCTTCTGTCTGCTGGATGGTGATTATAGAGAATATGGAGCCAGATTCTTCCTGGAGATAAACAGTGAAATGATGATGGCAACAGATGTGTTACATCAAGAAGAGTTCCAATTAGAGGCTAGGGGAAAATGCTAGGGAGCACCAGAACAAGGGCCCATCCTTGGAAGTGTTCAAGACTCAAATGGTCAGGGCTCCTGAGCTGGCCCAGCTTTGAGTAGGGGGTTGAACCAGAAAATCTCCTGTGGTCCCATTCCAGCCTAAATTAGTATATGATCTTCAAAAGTCCAATTCATTCTCCCAACAATAGTTCTTGAAATCAGCTAGCTTCCCAGTAGGTAATCTGATTTTAGGTCACTGCAAACGGGATTCCTAAAGGCAGCCTTACTGCTGCCCAAGATGTTATTGGAAAATTATGGTCATTTTAACTAAAAGTAGCTGGTTCCTTCTGCCCCAGGGGAGGTAGATTAAAGGCAGTTGTTTCAGAGATCTCTGCCAGATATCAGGAAACAATGAGGAATGTGCACTACATGATAAGATTACAGTGGATATCTTTACAATGTTCAACTCAATTCAGCACACCCATTTTCAAGACAATATCCTTGAGTATCAGAAATGTGTTTTCACAGTAAAATCTGCAAGTAAGATTTTGTTTAGAAAAATGGATCCTCTCCAGAGCCCTTCGTTGTGACAAGGGAGGGGATAGAGAGTGGGGAAAGATGAACTTTCATGTTCTTCAGCAAAGGCTAGCATTCAGACTACGTGGATTTATTTATAGCTGTAGCATCTGAGTTTAACACAGACTTACTTTCCCCAGCAAGCACATTGCACTTTAATGAGTTTGCTTCTCACCTAAGGGGAGATTTTTGTTTTGGCCAGACTTCCTTTTTAACCTGGGCAGATATCAAAATATTTTTTTCCAAGGATGTTACTAAATGTAACAGCACACATGTCTATCTTTCTTTAAATATGCAAGGATAAGTTATTTCTAAGAAATTTTTACTGAAGCATAGGCTTTGCCTTCTATAGTGGAAGGAGTTTCAGCGTTCAGAATTTCTTTTCACTTTTTTGATACACAGTCTAATATCCCCCATTTCTGTATTTTATAGGATCAGAATTAATGCTGTAGATTTCCCAGAAACTTCTGCTTCCTTTATTCCTGGCACTGGCATTAGTCTGTCAGTGGCACGTGCTTCTGCTACAATCAGTGCAGACTGGAGGATGAACACTTGGCTGCTGTAAGTATTGTACAGTGCAGTGCAGGTGGCAGGGAACAGTTCTGGAAGAAAAATTGCAAATTAAATTCAGAAAACTAGTTGTTAATTATTATTTTTCCATTCAAATATGATACATCATTTAACAACAATCTGTTTGAATAAAATTCTTAAGATGGAAACATTACATGATATTACATAAATATTCATTACCATAGAGTTTGCAATGGCCACATTTATTACTTTTGTTGTACTGGTATAACTGGAATGCTGACCCTATAGCTACTTATCTGTTTGCTGATATAGTATATGGAGTCTGACATAAAAAAATAGGTTAGCCCTATAGCTCAGAAAGCAAGAGCGTGAGGGGAGAGACAGAGAGAAGACTGTAGAATATGTTTTAACCTGTCACAGTGAGACAAGGCTCAACGCAACCATATCACTCAGTACAAATCACACACATTCAAATATAGTCATTTTCTTAACTTCAGTCAGAAAATGTCAGTGTGCAAGAGTGAACAGTGAGTTAACATCAAGACAACGTGCGAGTCCATGACACGTTGCCTGTGAAAGTTTTTCAGTTTATGACAATATTGCTGTGCTTGAGCACCCACCCCTTTCACCAGACCTGTATCCCTGTAATTTCTACCTCTTCCCAAAGATCAAATCAGTCAGTGCTCAAAGGAACTCATTTTTTTTATCAGTAGAATATGGGAAAGCACAAACAGAGATCCTCAACAGCCTTTCAGAAAATGATCAGCAAAATTGCTTTGAATATTTGCAGCACCGTAAGCAGCTGCATGACAGCTCAGAAGGAAACTATTCTGAAGGTGATTGCAGTTGAATTGCTTAATTTGTTAAATAAATAGAGTTACAGGCAGACTCAGAGTATATTGTCTTCCAAAGTGCTTCTGTTAAAGGAAAGGCACTGCCACAACACCAAACATTCAGAACCTCAGGAAACTCCAGAATCCAAGTCACTATGGAAAATTGATTTAGTTTCACAAGTGTGTGCAGTATGAGATTAGCTTTAATTACATGAGTGCATACTGATTTTTCCACTTTTTTATCTCAGCATTTTTGCTATAGAATTTTGATATAGTAGTCTAGATTTTCTTGGGGCTGGAGGTGAGGGCTAAAACTTGTTGGGATATCAGAAAAGTTTTCAAGGTGCTAATCCCTACAGTTTGGGTTAATAGAGTAACTATTAACAGCAGTAGGCGTTGCTCTGTTTGCAAGCCAGATAGATGACCAGGCTGCAAGTTTCACAGCGTGTCCTGATTTCAAAGGAGCACAGACATGCAGTTCTGCATTCAGCCTCGGTACTCGCGGCTGGAAACTGCTGTCACTGTGCCCCCAACCTGTCTGTTGTTCCTTCTGTTATACCAGTATTGTGAGGAAAAGAATATTGCGTTCAGCAGGGCGAATCAACTGTTTCCAAACATGAAGCCACCTCTCCCTCTTGCTGAAAGATAAAGACTTGAGCATAATTTAGAGAAACCCCAGGTGTATAAACCTCCAAAGAATTCACAGATAGCAAAGGAAGCAGAGAGAAGGTATGCAGGGTTCAGTGGAACAGCTTGTTGGGAAGGTGGTTAAAGCCAGCTTTGGTGGAATTTAGGGCGTAAAGGGGTGTTTTCCTTGCCTTTTTGAGGGGCAGAAGGAACAAATCTGTGCTGCTTTGTTCGATGTGATGTTCTGTGAATGGCTGTAGGTTTAGACAAATCCAGAATAAGCCCTATTCTTCATGCCCTTGGTTCACTAGTTCTACATGTTGCTTTCAGCATAGCAGGCTAAGAGGGACCAGCTGAAAATGAGCTTTCCAAGGGAGACCATTGGCAACCCACACCTCCTGGACTGTTTCCAGGGTCAGTAAGATTGGTCTGATCACATGGTTTTAGTTGTGATAGTATTACCCCTGCATTTCTAGCTCTCACTGTAGCCCTCCTGTCCACTGTATTCCAGAGAACTATGTCAGTCGTAAAATCTCGTGGCAGGCCCTATGTTCCCAGAGGCCTGGAGCTGAGAACTTGCCTTAGAGATTCAGGATTCCTCCTAAAGAAAAGCAGATATAAGGATGCAGAAACAGAGGACCTAAGCAGCTGGGCTTCTGCCACCTCCCAAGTGGCCCTGAAAAGGAGGAGGAGGGATGAGATCCTTTTGCAGTTGTCCCTGAAGTATGGATAAACCCACGTTAGAAGGATCTCTGGAAATTATTTTGTCCGTCTTCTGGCTCAAACAGAGCAGTCACCAGACTAGATCCTGTCAACTGTCTAGAGGTGATATTGTGCCAAGGGTGGTGATGCCACAACCTCTCCAAGTAACCTGTGCCAATGCTGCACAACCCTCCTCGGGAAAGTGGTTTTTTTAATGACTTGTGGGATGGGGGTTTCCTTAAGGACTGGAAAATGAGGGTCTGAGGAGTGGTGCTTCCTCCAGATAGACACTTAATGCACATATATGGTATGAAAGGTGGAGTTGAAAATGGTAGTGGTGTGAGACTCTGTGACTGGCAGTCTGTGCTTTGGACTTGGGTTAAGAGTAATCTTTTAGGGTTACAACCTCTTTCCCCAGGATTTTTGCTTAGCCTGAAACATAAAGAAGAAAGCTGAGAGACTCATGGTTTGAGCTTCATATTGGGATGGTCTCTTTCTCAGTAGTGTGGCACAGTCACTGCACTAATGTCTGGGGAAATAAATCTGAGTAATCAAGATGAAGGGGTGAAAGGAGATGCTTTCAGTGCCAGTTCTGTTATGGTAAATTAGTTTTTTATAAGGCTGTTCTAAAATCCATTCAGCAGTATCCTGCTGGGTTGGTCCGCAGCTTCTACGACTCCTAACCATAGTCCTAGGACCTAAATTTGCTGGAATTTAAGTGTAAAGATATTTTTGTTGGGGCCTTAGAAGGGATTTTTACAGAAAGGAGACAGAGTGAATGTATTTGAGGCAGGACAAAGAAGAATGTATATATTTTAAAGGGTTACCAAAAATGCTGACAGAAAAGAGCAAAGTAGAACAATTGCAAAGCTGACAACCACAAGGTTATATATTGGCTTCTGCTACTGCAGTCCCAGAGGCCTTCAGGGTGATCTGTCAGGGAGGACTGGAATGTATTGTGTTGCTGTAAAATTGTCACATTTTTGCAAACTTGTCAAAACCTGCACAACACAGAAAAAATCATGTCCTGGAAACTCATGTGTATAATCTGGTTTTGAATACCATGCATGTCTCTCATCTGTTTTAATCCCTAGAAAACCCATTCTTCAATCTGGATGACAAAAGCAAAAGGTCATTTTGAACTTGATTTACAGATATTTTCTTAAATTATTCTCTTAAAACAGATGTTTCCTTGACTGAGTTTGTTTTTTTTCCTCTGAACAGCAAAGACCAAGGAAGAATGACTGTGTACATCTCAGGACTGTTTATTGAAGTTATCTTCAAAGTGTCAAGGGATAGCACAGGCCGCTTGTCTGTGTTGCTACACAGTTGCCAGCTGCGCATCAATAGTGTGAAAGTCAAGTTAAATGGAGGATCAAGGTAGGTTTTCTAATTACTGTGCGGGGAATCATAGAAGCAGCAGGATTTGTTGTGTAAATGCCACTTTTCAAATTTTGACTTTAGGGATCCAGTTAGAGGATACAACTAATTATTAAGGGCTTTAAAAATAAAATTTTAAAGGTCTGTTTTCAAAACCAGGCTTCTTTGCTGAGTTTGAGAAATGTGGTCAATCTATACTTCTTTGTGCATGTGCCTACAAATGAGCTGACTAAACAAAATGTATATGAAAAACATGCCTTTTGGCATGTTAAAGAATATAAAATTGCAAATGGAAGTTTACAGATATGAAGGTGGTCTAGACTGATTACCCCTTTTGACAAGCTGACCTACAATTTCAGAATAAACATTTTTTAAAGACATTATGAAACAATGCTTGTAGTTCTTGTCAGCTTGATTTTCTAGAATTTTTTTTGTCTTACTCAAAGACAAAATGTGGCTAATGGAGTATTGTTTATCAGCACATGAACATAAACATTCACTACCTTGCAGATTGCCTTCTAAATAGCTCTTTTGAGACTGAGAACCCCTAGCATTTGTCTGAGACTCACAAATTAATAAAAATAGTCAACTGCATATTCTACCAATATCACTGTCATCATATCTGATTAATACAAAGTACTTCAATTTCCAGACTGCCAGATTTTATATTTCAATCCACTGTAAAAAGTCATTGTGTTCATTTGCTTTCCTCCAGCTGGATCTACACCTTTCTATCTGGTTACCTTGAGAAACCCATTCACAGCAAATTGGATAAAATTGTAAGTTTATGAAGATGGTTTTAGCTAGCTAAGTGAGTTGAAATACAGCCCTTACACTCCTGACTTGTCTCTCTTTTCATATAGCTGTGCCCAAAAATCAATTACAAAATCCAAATGATGGAGGCACAGCTAAGAAAGCACGAGGGTGAGTTGTTGATCACAGCTTTTTGTTAAGTAGTTTGCATAATGGTCAAATTGTACCTTTTTTATTAGACGCCAAAGCATTCCTGTGTTCACAGTTTAAAAAAAGTGAAGGAAGGAAAATCCAGCCATTGTTCTGTACCTTAACATATTCCAGAGTCCACCCTAGAAATCTTTTGTGTACACCTTATATATATGATTTAGATTTCTTCTGTGTCCACAGCAGGTCACCTGTAATCTTTCAGTCAGAGGGTTTGTTCCCGCTCTTCACTTTGCATTGTGAATATTTCTATTATCTGCTCGGCTGTTCAGAAGCAGAGTAAATAGATTTTAATTTTTCCTAAAATGGCCAAGCAGCGGCAAATATCACTGATAATAGTAATTAAGAACATTTTCTTATGCAGCACACTTTAGGCTCAAGGGCACTCCAGGTTGTGCTGTCGTATGGAGGAGTTCATAATCTCTGTGTGATTTCACCATTTCTCTTTAGACCCATCTGATTTTTATATAGTATGGACAGACCTCACAGGCCAATAAAAAGTAACAATCAGACCACAGTTATGATTGCCTTTCAGAAAAAGTCTTCAGTCATCTTGTCTGATGAAGTGTTCTACATTGTTGTGAACAAACATCCCTTGTCTTCAACACGGATATGGATACAAAGGTGCTAATGTCATCTTCCGAAGTATTTAGTAGTATTTACCAGTGTTTCACTAATCGTGTAGGAGAGTTTAGTTCTCTTATGCAAACACATAATAACAAAAAAGGGGACGTTTCGCCAGGTACTCCTTCTTTCACTGCACAGGATAGATTTCTGGGGAGTATATTCAGTTATGGACAGGGGAATAAGGTCTAAACCAGGAGAAACTGGTGAATTTCCAGAGGGAGGACTCTTACTTTTATAACAAGGGGTGGGGTATTTAGAATATGTCCTGCTCCCACCATTCTTCTTCTTCAGATTCATCTTTTCTACAACTAAACAGTTTGTGATGTGGTTTTATAATAACAGCTGTTTTGTTTTTGTCCGTGATTCTTCTAGTTGTAAGACAGATTGATGCCTTTACACAAATAGACTATTCCCTAGTTAGTTCTCCAGCAGTCTTCAGTTCACACATGAACTTGGATTTGAAGGTAATTTGTCTTTAATATCAGTGTGCTTTCTGAGACTCTTCTGATTCTCTTTTGTGTTGCTTCATTTTCTTTCAATATTTAGAAAAGCAATAAGACATGTGGACATTTTGGTCAAGAGATGTCTTAGGAACCAGATGTGATTGTTTATTTAATAAAGTGACTGTATTTGTTAATAAACCAAAGCTATTATTTAGAATTAAATTATTTCAGAGTTGAAACCCTTCAGAGGTGCTTTATGAGCAGCATAAAATTGGTCTTTAGGTACACAGCTTTTCCACTGTTACTTTGTCTTCACTAGTGATACATAATCCATGATAGCTACCAATGTGATTGCAATCCAAAGTGTTAGTTTTCTCATGATTTAGTAGACTGAGTATGCACAGGTCACACCCAAAAAAAAGACTTCTCACAGTCAGTCCTTGACTACCACTCAGCAGTTCCTTTCTTATCTGCTTCTCACCCTTGTTGGCAAGAGATATTTAACCAACGCCCAGCTTTTCCAGCAGCTTCAACAGTCTTTGTAATTCAGAGCATCCCTCTGGCTCTCACAACTGCCTTCAGTTAAGATGGATGTGCTAGACCCATGGTTGCAACTCTCTGTCTTGATTATTTTGTTCAAGGAACTTTTACCACCTACAAAAACCGCTCTGCAAGCAGGATATACATAGCTTGAAAGTACTAAGTAATTATTTATCAGCTGCTATTGCTAACTAGAACTTACAGGCTAAGCATTAACATGCTGGTACGTGCTGGTACCCCATTGGGATACTGGATGAGTCTTTGTAAGTTACTAAACAGTTAAGGAAGTTACTAGTCTTCAGTACTCCTTGGAACCAGCTGATTCTTAATAGTTACAGGTTGCCATCTTTCAACTCTCAACTTTTTTCGTAGGGTTTTACACCTTCATCTGCCAGTATGTTTCCTGCTGAATCTTTCACCTGCTAACCATTGCAGTGTCAGTAATTGCACTACTTACATTTTTTATCTACTTTTCTTGTTTTACGTGGCCTGACCTCACATACCTTCTCATATTTTAAGAATTATTTTCTTAGTCAAGTTCCCACACCTGTGTGGCACCCAAACTAGGGCTTGGGGGTCTGGCACCTGAACCAGGGCTAAAAGCTAGGTGGTATAAAAGACTCCTTTGTGTCCTTGTCCTAAGCAACTTCCAGTGCTTTTGGGGTATGCATGAAGATTTTCTTGAAATGTTGCCCTTAGAATTAAATTAACAAATATGTCTTTGCCACAAGAGAAAGAAAACTTTTGGGGGGTCTCATAGCTGCAGTTCAGAATACTCACTTGAATGCTCAAATTCAAACTCTGAAAGGATGAAGGCCAGATTTTCTCTGTGATATTTTTTTTTCTCTGTATTTTTGCAGAAGAGCATGAATTTGCTGATTTTCAGGGCATATCACAAACTTATTTGCTTGCTTCAGGTTTTCTTTAATGTCAATCATCAGATAAAGAAGATTTCTATTTGCTCAACCACTGCTAATGCATTTTGACAGATGCAAAAGTTACTCAATAATGACTCTTTGCAGGGCACAGTCTATCCAGTAGGAAATCACACAGACCCTCCCTTTGTACCAGCTCCATTTTTTCTCCCAAACGAGGTTGATTCCATGCTATATGTGGGCATCTCCAGTTATTTTCTTAAGTCTGCTTCACTGGCTTACTACAGAGCAGGGGCCTTCAACATTACCGTCTCCAAAGAGGTGAGTATAATTTGCATATAATAGAATTACAAATAGCAGCATGGACAGCAAAGGAGACTAACACATTATATTTGCCATTTCAGCCAGATTTTAGTCACGCTTCTGCCACTTGTAGGAAGGATTCACCTAAGGATAGACCTAGGTCAGTCCGGACTTCTTGGTAGCTCTAGGCAAGGAATGACAGATACAAAACATCACAGAGTTGGTTTGTAAGGAGTGACAGAAAGAACTGAAAAAAAGCTTTTATCTGCATAGATTCCACATAGGAAAGGAAAGGGCATGAAAGGAAAAAGTGTACAGAAGCCACACTATGCTGCATGGAGGCCCTCAACAAAAAATATTGGCTGTGCTGAGAGATGGAATAAACCCTCAGATTTAACAGTGCAGCAAAATTAGGCAAGAAGCGGGTACAGGGAATCTAAGCTTTCAGTTGTGGGTGAACATAAAAAACTTCTCTTAGAAATGCTGTTTCCACACTGGTATTAGTAGTCAGAGTTTATAGAAAGTTTTGCTAACTGAAACAGTGCTAAGAGGGTATTTACAAAAGTTGGTGACACAAATGACACTGACAAACATCATTATAGTTGCTAGCAGCAAAAGGGCAAATGAGATTTTTTGTGTCTTGCCAGATTCCTCTTAAAAAGTCCCAAAGGTAGGAAATAAGCAGGATGCCACATCTGTTCTTTCAAAGAATAATGCTTGTTCACTGGTATGTGCTTCTGAAGCACATCCATGAGAAATCTGCCTCTTTTCTGCTCCACACAGCGCTGTGGGTTCCCTGGGAATTATTCTGGGGCAAGGAAGTGCTAAATCAAAACATGTATTATCTAAAGCTAAAGTGGAGAGGATATGTTTTTTCTCCATGAAAACCTCATTTTCAAGTATGATCAAATTTATTTCATTTGTTTACAGCTTGCTACTGCTTTTAACCTAAATACCAACTTATTCAAATATTTTGTTCCCGAGGTGAGTGCTTTTACTTCTACCTTCCCTTAAAGAAATCTAAAGAGCTAATGTTTCTTATGGATGTTATCTGAGTCATTTGCAAAATTGGAGGAGACAAGGAAACTGAGCTGGTTTATGATTAGTGCAAGATCCAAACATACATATCTACCCATCATAACACTGTGGTCTTCCTAACTATATCACACTTCCTAACTATATCACACTTTAGGTGTTGTCTGTGCTGGATTTGCTCTTAGTCTCTGAAACAGTCCTCTGAGCAAAGATCCTTGATTTGAGACTATTAGGGATTAAATATAATCAGAAGTAATAGTCATGAGAAGTTTATAAATGTGATGCAAGAAATCAAGATGCCATGAGATGTTTTACAAATCCCTAATATGACAACATATACTATAAAATTATGACATTTGGAATCTGTGGCATTGCAAAATGAAGTTTTGTTCTCTGGGAGTTCCTGTGTTTTTTGTAAGATGACTGGCTTTTGGAAAACTGCCTCTTTTGTAAACTCTTGTTAGGGTTTGGGTTTTCTTTTTACTGGAATCAATCATTTCCCTCATTTCTTGAACATGCAGTGCTAATTGCCTCCTCTTGAAATACATTTTTAAGGAACAAAGTTTAAATTATTTCTCTATATATGTCCAGCATTAATGAGACTAAAGCTTCAACATTTGTTTAATGGTCCCTGAAACTCAGAGTATATGCACTGTTAATTTTGTCATTTCAGTCAGTGTAGTTGAAATGAAGTACTTCTAATATAGGGTAATTAACAAGGGCATTGGAATATAGCACCTGGTTATGACATACTCACAGAAACTGTATCTTAAGAAAAGCTTAACTCTGCACTTGATGGGGTTTTTTTTTCTCTTTCAAATTCCACAGATTGCTCTGAGATACAAAACAGCGTGCCCAGTGCTGCTGAAGTTGACGGCTACATCACCACCTGCAGTCATTTTAAATACAGACAGATGCATCCTACAGATAGCTAGCTATGTAGAAGTGTTGGCTGTTCTGCCAAATTCAACCACCCAGTACATCTTTACAGGGAATCTAGTAAGTAACATGAGCTAGAAGGTAACACTCAGTGCTGGGGCTGAAAAAATTGCACAGTAATCTTCCAGATCCTTTGAGAATCATAGGATTCAGTATAAAATAGCATATACTGATCTGCCACAAATATGCAACAGAACAGTATGCATTTTACAGGGAGAAAACATGCACCACATATTGTAGAATTTAATAGGCGGGTGCAGAGTGCTACTTAATGAAAACGCTTTTTTCCCATGAAGGAGAATGATTATGCAGAAGTAAATTGTAATGTATAAAAATGTGATTATCCAATGATCAGTATTCCTAACTTCTTTGTTACAAAATAGTTTAGTGTGTCCCCAGACATCTTTTCATTAAGTTGAAAGTGAACTGATTATGTCAGCGATGCAAGAACTTAAGTGATCCTGATGATAAGGAGGCAATCAGGGCAGTGTTATCACTTCTCTCATGCAATCTCAGTTGCTGGCAGAAAGTAGCAAATTCACAAATTATTTCACTATCTACATGTGATGACCAAATCAAAAGTTTAGGCATTGTGTTTCTATCACAAAATCAATTGCATTTGTGTCTGTATCTGAGGGAGTAACTGTGTGTATATACAGTCACAGAAGAATGTTTTGTTTTTTACCCTGCAGACAGCGAGTACCAGAGCCAATTTGACAATAATCAAACAGAAGTTGATTATCTCAGTACTTCTAAAGAGGTAACCAAGGAAAATTCAGTAAACAACATTAATGATCCCAATATTAGGGCACAACAGAACTTCATTGTGTCAGCCTGACAGTGCTTGTTTCACCATGAGAAAAAGAAAATCATTTGCCTGCTTTCCCACAGGGGCTCTAAGATACTTTTGACTGGTTGGTCTAAATCTTTTAGATGAAATATAATAATATTGTGAGACAACCATGTCTCTTGTGCAATATGATACTACCTGTTTCTGTAAGTTAAATGCCTTCCCAGATGATAGTGTACGATTTATTTGTTATCTTAAATGCATCTGTTCCAGTCTGTGCTAATGTTGGAGAATGAAGTTCAGTAGTTTATTCAAAATGCTCTGAATGTTCACTCCATGCCAGAGCATCAGATCAGACACAGAACTGCCAGAGTGCAAACACTACATGCCATGCCGTCAAACAAATGAGATTAGAAAGGTGTCTGTAGTTTGAAGCAAAGCTCTGAGTTTTTTAGATTTTGCTTATATATTGCCAGTTTTGTGATTACCTGCAGTTACAGGCATTCTCAACTGTCTTACAATGCATTTTATTCACACTCCAAGCTGGCCTGGGTTTACAGCCCCTTTCTCCCTAAATGCACCAGGTGGGTAGAAGCAGATAGCTCGCATCAATGTTTCTTTCTGGTAGACATGGTATTTTTTAACCTATTACATTTTCACTAAAGAAAAATGTGAGCAGCCTTTTCTTAGGTTTGGTCACTGAACCTTTTCTACAACAAAAGAGGACTTGGAGTGATCAGACCCTGTCAGTAGAAGCAATAGGGCCACTCACTTAGAGTTTTTGACTAAAAAATGTGTTCTTCTGTTCTTTAAAATATTGGTTTTTTCCCCCAAGATTATATTTACAGTGATCTGAGGATGCATTACAGGCATCTGTGAAAAAAAATTAGGAAATCATACTGGATAAGAATGGTTTTGAATTTATTTAAAACATAATGAACATTTGAGGAATGTGTAGTTCAGCCATTGCAGGAAAAGGTAATTCCAGAAAAAATATTTCCCAAGTCTAACAGTCACAGTCCAGGACTATATGTAACTCTAGGAGGAGATTCGTATCAGAAGGACACCAACAATCCTTGAACTCACTTGTAGTTGTGCCAGTTTTGATTAAAATCTGAATGCAATTCAAAGAGTCTTTGGCAAAGTTAAGTGTGTGAGTCAGCATGAAATCAGTATGAAATTCCACCAAATAATCTTCAATTAGTGTGCATAACTTGTGCCTTCGTCCTTTCTAATGAATTCTCCTTTTCCTCAGGTTCCGTTTCTCCCTGCTGTACTTCACTTCTGGCTTCTCTGAGGCAAGTTGATGGTTTCAGTGCCTAGGAAAGGTAGCTGAGTCCGTCAGAGATAAAAGAAAGAAATCTCAACTTGTTGCTGGACAATTCTTGGTCTGTTTGGGGGATATCATCTGCCACTGCTCTTTCTGCTTTGAAATAGTATAGTCTCTGCTTTTATTTTTCTTTCTAGTAAGAGGAAATACCTCTTGGAGTGGTTTTTTTTTCTTCTCATCAGAGGCTTCAAATGTTATGGAACTTTCACCATGTAACATAAATTGAAACAAAGAAAAATATCTGTCTGTTATTGCTGATTTTGTCCACTTCTGTATCTAGTAGCACAAAGGCAGGCATTGGGCTAGCAGCTCTCCTAGCTGTTTCTGACAGCTAGTCCAAGTTCACAGCTGGATTTAGTAGGCGTAGCAGTTGGAGTGAGTACAAAGTCAGTTTCAGGAATTATTTTGGATCACCCCAACCAAGTATCATAAAAAGGGGAGTCATTTTAAAAATAGGGAATAAAAGAAACATGACGTCACTGCTTAGATCATTCACTGTAGAGTGAGAAATAGTGCAACTCTGCAGCAGCTCAACCCAACCTACATCTTTAAGTGATGTGGGGAATAGGACACTAATCACAGTGGCCTAAGACAGAGCACCAGGACAGGGCAGTTCTTGCCAACCAGAGAACAGTTCACTTCTGAGAACTGAGTGCTGGCAGCTGAAACGGGCTTGAACAGATTTCTTTCCTAAAGTTAAATTTCAACCCAGACACTTATCACATGGGGAAAAAAAAGATATTGCAAGAAAAAAGGGCATCTCTTCACCACATATATTTTATCTTGTTCAGCTGCAAGAAAAGATCTTTTTTACCTGAGATTTTTTTTCTGCCAAGCTCTCTTCTGATCTTTCTACACATCACTCCAGTTCTAGTTCTCCATCTGCCCCCTCAGGCTTCACTTCCATAGGCGACAGGCAATAATCACCAAATTTGTTTTCCCCTTCACAGCAGATATCACCAGTGGAGAAATTTCTGTCTTACACTTTACAGAATGTAGTCGTCCCAGTAATCAATGGTAAGCGTGGCCAGTTAATGAGCACATTTGGTGGGAAAGCAAAACTGAAACCATGAAAGAGAACCCTAAAGACTGTTTCATAGGAGGTTGGTTTCTGTCCATTTGGCTACACCGGGATAGGTCTATTCTGTGCTGAACTTCAGTCCTGGTCCCTTAGTTACCTGGACCAGGGGCTGGGACAGAGCAAGTCGTGGCTCCCTTCTAAACACTGGGCTTGGGTTTCACTTTCACTGGATACAACATGGAAGCAGAGCTGACATGCTTGATTCTTGTCCTGACAGAGTCAAGCTGTGGCCACAGAGTGCCTAAGACCGGAGAAGCACAGAAACATGCATGCATCTTGAGGCTTAGGAGCAGCCTCTCTAACTTTATCATTTCCCTCTGTGCTTCATCTGTTTCCACAGGCAGGACAAAATAGAAAACCAGCTTGAGAAAGATGCTTAAGTGTATTTTATTTTATATTCAAATGTATTTCTATTTATCCTTTCTGAAGATAAACTAGGAAAAGAATTCCCTCTCCCTAACTTGGCCCACACTACCTTGATGGGACCTAAAATAAAAATTAATCAGGTGAGAAGCCAAATTTCTTGTTAAAGAATATTGCTTTTTTTTTCAGGCCTGCACATTTGTGTGTTTTCCATGTTGGGTAGATCTAAATGTTGCTAATAATAAAACTTTAACTACAGACTAGATATAAAATCCAAACTTTGGATCAAAAATGAGCCCCCCGCCCCTGGAAGCTGTAGGTTACAAAGGGTGCACTAGCCCTTTAGGATATGCCAGCATGTGGACACCACAAGGACATCTCTACTATCCCCACCAGGGCTTCAGAGCATTGAGTGCATGAGTCCTCACTACTCTGACTGTTCTCTAGGTAAGCTTCTAGGCAACCTGAGTGTCTCTGTGGTAGTTGCTACTCAGTCTTTTGGAGGGCTATATTAACTTAAATCAAAGCACGTTCCTACCATAAAGTTAAATAAAGTTCAGGAGGCATAAAGTCACTCATCTCCTGCCCTGCTGGAGGGGGTTACTGTGGGATCTGCTCCCAGATTACTGACCCTGAATATGTCCACCTGAAATTTAAAGTAATTTTACATGTGCTTCTTTCCTCAGGGTCATCTGGTGATTTCCACTGATGTTCACTACAAACATGGGGAAGAGGAAGATGACGACCTTCACAGTCAATCCTAACATACTTTTACTTTTAAACAATAATAAGATAAAAATTTAGTCTTACTTGTGTTGTCTTGTAGAGAGTAGATTCTATAATGTTAGAAGCATGGCGTTTTGTCACTATTTTTAATGTGTTAGTAAAATTTCTTAATCACTTTTCACAAACTGCATCTGTTGGTTTTTACAATACAGTGACAGTGGCTGACAGTGTTATTGATGCTTTAGAAAATTTGTTGCAGCCTGGAGAAGTTACTGGTTCTCCTCACTAGAATTGTAAACACCACATCTTATTCACTTTAGGAACCAGTTCTTGTATCATCCAGTTTATCTCCTCCACTGTTAGCAAAATGTTGTGCATGGCGTGAGATCTTATTCTTTGCAAGAATTTCACAGTTTGTCCCCTTGTAACTGGATACCAAGAGTGGGAACAGATTTAAAATCCAATTAATTATCATAAAACTATAGAATCTTATAGTCTAGTCCAGGCCCTGGCTCAAAACAGGACTAATTAGATCAAATTGCTGAAGACTGTGCCCAGTGAAGTCTTGAACTCCTGCAAGGATGGGGAACCTGTTTTAGTATTTAACTATCTTCAAAGTAATTTATTTTTTCATGTTACACCAATATTTCCTATGTTCCAATATGTTTTGTTGCCTTTTGTCCTATTATCACACATTTCCAAGAAGAGTCTGGCTCCATTTTCTCTGTATTCTCTGACCAAAAAGTTGTAGGCAACAAAAAGGTTTTTCAAGCCCTCTTATGTCCAAGGTGAACAGGCCTGATCCTCCTTCTAGGACCCTCCTTCTAGGTCATGTTCTCCAGCCCCTTCGGTGGCACCTGCTGGACTTGATTTAGGATGCCAATACCTGTCCTTTATTGGGGAACCCAAACTGGACACACAGCACCTCTGGATGCATCCTGTCTGGTCCCATGGATTTGCGTACATTGAAGTGGGCTAAGTGATTCTGAACTCTGTCTTCCTCTGCTGTGGACGCTGCCTCACTGCCACAGACTCTATTAGGAGCTTAGTGACCTGGGAGGCCAGATGACAAGTCTTGCTAGTGAAAACAGCCTTTTCTGTATCTCTTGTCACTAGTCCCCCAGGCCACTGAGCAGTAAGCCCATATTTTCCTTAGCCTTCCTTTTGCTATCAGTGTACTTACCGAAATATTTCCTGTTGCCCTTTACTTCCCAAATTAATTTCAGCTCCAGCTGAACTTTGGCTTTCCTGTGCAAGCAGGATCTTTGTGTTCCTTCCAAGTAGCTGGTCTCAGTTTCCATCTTCTGTGTGCTTTCTTTTTGTGTTTGAGTTCATGCAGGAGTTCCATGTTCATCCATACTGGCCTTCTGCCAGAGTTACGCAACTGTCTGAATGTTCTAATGGACCATTCTTATGCTCTGAGGCAGCTGCCCTTGAAAATTAGCCAGCTCTTCTGATCTTCTGCTCTCCAGGGCAAATTCCCACAGNAGAAGCCAAATTTCTTGTTAAAGAATATTGCTTTTTTTTTCAGGCCTGCACATTTGTGTGTTTTCCATGTTGGGTAGATCTAAATGTTGCTAATAATAAAACTTTAACTACAGACTAGATATAAAATCCAAACTTTGGATCAAAAATGAGCCCCCCGCCCCTGGAAGCTGTAGGTTACAAAGGGTGCACTAGCCCTTTAGGATATGCCAGCATGTGGACACCACAAGGACATCTCTACTATCCCCACCAGGGCTTCAGAGCATTGAGTGCATGAGTCCTCACTACTCTGACTGTTCTCTAGGTAAGCTTCTAGGCAACCTGAGTGTCTCTGTGGTAGTTGCTACTCAGTCTTTTGGAGGGCTATATTAACTTAAATCAAAGCACGTTCCTACCATAAAGTTAAATAAAGTTCAGGAGGCATAAAGTCACTCATCTCCTGCCCTGCTGGAGGGGGTTACTGTGGGATCTGCTCCCAGATTACTGACCCTGAATATGTCCACCTGAAATTTAAAGTAATTTTACATGTGCTTCTTTCCTCAGGGTCATCTGGTGATTTCCACTGATGTTCACTACAAACATGGGGAAGAGGAAGATGACGACCTTCACAGTCAATCCTAACATACTTTTACTTTTAAACAATAATAAGATAAAAATTTAGTCTTACTTGTGTTGTCTTGTAGAGAGTAGATTCTATAATGTTAGAAGAATGGCGTTTTGTCACTATTTTTAATGTGTTAGTAAAATTTCTTAATCACTTTTCACAAACTGCATCTGTTGGTTTTTACAATACAGTGACAGTGGCTGACAGTGTTATTGATGCTTTAGAAAATTTGTTGCAGCCTGGAGAAGTTACTGGTTCTCCTCACTAGAATTGTAAACACCACATCTTATTCACTTTAGGAACCAGTTCTTGTATCATCCAGTTTATCTCCTCCACTGTTAGCAAAATGTTGTGCATGGCGTGAGATCTTATTCTTTGCAAGAATTTCACAGTTTGTCCCCTTGTAACTGGATACCAAGAGTGGAAACAGATTTAAAATCCAATTAATTATCATAAAACTATAGAATCTTATAGTCTAGTCCAGGCCCTGGCTCAAAACAGGACTAATTAGATCAAATTGCTGAAGACTGTGCCCAGTGAAGTCTTGAACTCCTGCAAGGATGGGGAACCTGTTTTAGTATTTAACTATCTTCAAAGTAATTTATTTTTTCATGTTACACCAATATTTCCTATGTTCCAATATGTTTTGTTGCCTTTTGTCCTATTATCACACATTTCCAAGAAGAGTCTGGCTCCATTTTCTCTGTATTCTCTGACCAAAAAGTTGTAGGCAACAAAAAGGTCTTTCAAGCCCTCTTATCTCCAAGGTGAACAGGCCTGATCTCTCAGACCCTCCTTCTAGGTCATGTTCTCCAGCCCCTTCGGTGGCACCTGCTGGACTTGATTTAGGATGCCAATACCTGTCCTTTATTGGGGAACCCAAACTGGACACACAGCACCTCTGGATGCATCCTGTCCGGTCCCATGGATTTGCGTACATTGAAGTGGGCTAAGTGATTCTGAACTCTGTCTTCCTCTGCTGTGGACGCTGCCTCAGTGCCACAGACCCTATTAGGAGCTTAGTGACCTGGGAGGCCAGATGACAAGTCTTGCTAGTGAAAACAGCCTTTTCTGTATCTCTTGTCACTAGTCCCCCAGGCCACTGAGCAGTAAGCCCATATTTTCCTTAGCCTTCCTTTTGCTATCAGTGTACTTACCGAAATATTTCCTGTTGCCCTTTACTTCCCAAATTAATTTCAGCTCCAGCTGAACTTTGGCTTTCCTGTGCAAGCAGGATCTTTGTGTTCCTTCCAAGTAGCTGGTCTCAGTTTCCATCTTCTGTGTGCTTTCTTTTTGTGTTTGAGTTCATGCAGGAGTTCCATGTTCATCCATACTGGCCTTCTGCCAGAGTTACGCAACTGTCTGAATGTTCTAATGGACCATTCTTATGCTCTGAGGCAGCTGCCCTTGAAAATTAGCCAGCTCTTCTGATCTTCTGCTCTCCAGGGCAAATTCCCACAGATCCTGCCAAGCAGGTCCCTGAGATCTGTTCATCTGAAGTCTATGGCTATATTTCTGTTCTTTGTCTTGCTCACTTCTCCCAGGATCTGAAACTCCGCAGTCTTATGCTCAGTGTAGCCAAGGCTGCCTTGGCCTTTATATCATCCAGCAGTTCCTCCTTGTTTGTGAGTAGCTGCAGCTCTTCAAGGGCATCAATCTCCAAATAATTCTGTACCTCTCATATCTGTAAAATCAAAAGTTCAGTTAGAACTTGTAACAGATATGTGACTTATATTTGATTTTTAGCAGAATCAGTTTATTTATCTAGATGGCTACTACAGTTTTTTACTTTAAAAAGCATCTTGAAACTAAACACCAGTAAATCACAGTAAGGCTTCCAAATAATTGTATTCTGTGGTAGTGACTAGAAAAAGACTGGAAGAAAAAGAACTTCAAAGAAATGGAAATGTTTAAATAGTTTGGTAGCCTTAATTGATAACACTGCAGGCACTTTCTTCTCTCTATTTGAGGGAGAATTCATGAAATGGGGAAAAAGCTAACTAAAGCCCTGATGACCATCTCATCTCTCTTCCAATCAGACATGTGCTGCAGGACTGACCAATGGGTGCTATGGCTAAATGGGCATTTTCAAACCAGAGCCATGGCTTAGCATGACTTTGCCCCTTGAGGTCTAGTCTGGCTGTTGTTCACAAACAGAGCATTTATTTCTCCCAGGGCTAAAAAGGATGCTATACACACCAACAGTTCTCTTGTATCATCCTATACTTACTCACTGGTCATTTTGATCTGGTATTGATTCCTCATGGACAGAACAAGGGAAATTATACATCTCTCTCTCAGTGTGCTGCAGACTAGAGTCCATGGAGGAAGGAGAGAATTGAGGAGGTAGGGAAAGGAAATCACTAGAGCACCAATCCAGAAGCAACAACTGGAATCATGCAAAGCCAAAATGATCTGCAGAGATCCAGCAACAAGACTTCATTGATTGCCATACTGGTAAACACATCGTGTTTCCTCTGTATTGGGTAAAAATGATTCACAGTCTATATTCCTTATAACATATAGATTGAAACAAATGCTTGGTGGCTCAACAAAGAAAACTGAAAAAAAATATTCCTTTTAGAGGCTTTGTAACACCTTGAAAGGTGAAAAGTTGGGCTGTAGAAACTATCTATAGCATATCTTAATGAACTCTTCAAATGTGACCACAAGCAGATACTTGGCTTTAACTGCTATATTTGTAAGAAAGAAATGATGAAACTGTTCTGGAAGCCTTAGTGTGTCTCTGTTAAAGTAGCTGAAAGTTTTATCTAAACTGGGTGGCACTCCATTAGAAGTACTATGAGATGTCGAAAGGATATGATGAGGATAAACTGAGATAGTTTCCAGACAATCAAGTTGTATGTAAATTTTGGAAATCTGTATGGATGGAAACAGCGGAGCTTGTCCCCTGCTTTGAAGGAACTGCAGAACTTGTGCAAAAAAATTTAAGAAAAAAGTTTACATATCTGAGGGTGCAATTTTTATTCATGCTCAGTAGCTAGAGATATAAATAATGAAATTATTATGCATGTGACTCCCTTCAGTGAATGTTAAGTCTGTGTAAAGTATGAGTATTTGTTGACTGAATGACAAAAGTCTCTACCCTCTTCTATTCATGGATTGCACAATGAAGTGACTCAGGTTGTCCACCTCCATGCCTGAGGGAATTTGCTCAGTTTACATACAAGCTAATTGATTAAATCACCTCTTTGACAAGCGAAGTAGTGCTGGTTAGCAAAAGTACTGGTTAATTGGATAAGCATGCAGAAGAAATAGAAAATATCCACTACAAGGACTTGATACTATTTATTTGCACCATATATATACACTATAGTATAAATATATCATAAGTACTATATCATTGATGGTTTTCTATGTCTGGGGCAATTTCAGAACTGGTGGCCCTAGGCAGTTGTTTTCTATCTGCTCTTCCTAGAAAGAGAATATTCATTTATTTCTTTCACAATGCAGACCTGGCTATGAGTATCAGTCTCATGGAACTACTAGAATAGAATCTCCACTGGAGTTTCTTCTCAGGTCCATCTGAAAAATCAGTGCCAAGATGGCATGCCACAAAGGCAGCAGGTTGCCCCAAACTCTGCATCCTAGTGCCTGAGCACCCCCACCCAGCAGCTTATATTGCTCTCTGCTTACTCTCTAAATGAAATTAAAGTGGTAGATTTAAGCTGGGACACCCAAAATAGTCTGGCCCATGATTACCAGTGAGGCCACTCCCTGTGTGATACTGCTGAAGATGGCAGTGATTGGCTCTCTTCAAGCTCACAGCTCTTTCCTTTAAAAGCCAGGGGTCGTGGCTGCAAAGGGGTTTCCCTGCAGCATCCTCAGCTCTGTAGTCTTCTACAGCAAGGGTCTTCTCTTCAGAGGACAGGTATGGTAACAAATACATTGTGATTACTTTTTGTTGTGGAGTAGCTTTGTTGGGAAGAGATAGATGTAGCTAAATCTGCCTAAATTTTGAGATTTTATGTTTACAAACTATACCTATGTCAAAGACATTTCCTTCCAGTACTTGTTTTTTGTTTTACACATGAAGTGTGTTTCTTTTGCCTCTCAATTTCTGAGTTAAAATTAAAAAGAAAATACTAGTCTTCCTAAAAGACAAAGGCATTCTGTGGGCTAACTTGAAAGTTACACAAAAAAAAGTCAATGTTATCATAATTTTGAAGTTTGCATAAATTGTGATCATGAGTGAAAATATTTTAGAGGTTTGAGGTATAATACTACCTCTGATAATGAGACAGCGAAAGATGCAGCTACATCAAAACCACTTTTCAGATATTAGGAGAAAGGTATTTGTCTGTTTCTATACGGTTTCATTCCAGCTCTCCAACAGCCCTGTTGTTACTAAAAAAATTCTTTACATAAACATAATACTAGAAAAGACATTCATCTGTCCATAATACAGTGTAGTACCTGGGAATAAGGAAAACCATAATAATGTGACCTTTTGCCAATCACACTGGTAATCTCAAACAACAGATAAATTCATGGCGTTTCCAGCTTTGGGGGAAACAAAGCAGAACAATTCTCTAACATTGTCTGGTTTTGCTTTAAAATTCTCTGTCAAGTTTGCTTCTCCCACTCTTCCTGGGAGACCTTGCTGACAGCAACAGCTACTGACTTTCACACTACATGCAGCCTGTGGTTCATACAGCATAGATACATCACAATTTATATCCAGTGGCAGAAGCCCCTGGGATGGGTATTTTCTTCACTCATTCAGTACCCCTATGGTAAATCCTGTAGAGCCACCAAGAACAGTTGTGTGACATGAAAGAGAAGGTAAGGAGAGCCAAATGATTATCCACTGCACAGATGGTCAGTGGTACCACCCATACTTTTTTATTTATTGTGGGTTTCTGCTAGGTTTTGGGGAAAGAGGTGAGGGTAGGTGGACAAACTATTGGGTTTATTTCATTGCATCAAAGGGAGTGACAGGTCTTGCTTACAGAATTGTGAAAAAACTGCCACTAGCAGAACTTACTGGTTCTTGACAGCTTACTTGTTGGCATGCATTATCCAGAAGATGGATGTCCTTTAGAAGGCATCTGTGTCTTTAGGAGCAGGCACTTTATGTGAAGAATAAGGTGGGGGGGGGGGCTTCTCATTAATTGAAGGATCATCCCACGACCATATAATGATTGGTCACCGCTGGTACATGATATATATATAAGTGGTATAAGTTCAGCGTAACTTCCTTGACCCAATGCAGAGGTTAACACTGAATCCTCTAGTTACAGGAGGAAGATGAGCATTCCTCACAGGGCCATTTGTTTTAAGAGAGGCAAGATGTATCTCTATACATTATAAAGATGACTGTCTTAGATGAGCAACCTAAATAGAAACAGTTCCACCCAACTATACTGGGGAAGGGTAAACTTCTGTGAATGAAAAATGTTTGGGGTTTTTTTTATCCTGTTCTTAAGACACTGCCCTAAGCTATAAGTATCCCTTAGGCTATGAGTATCCCCTTAAAATTTTGGGGAGAGATGATAAAAGAGCAGAATCCATTGCTGATGAACACAAACAAATAAAGGGAAACAAAAGACTAGCAATTATATATATATATATATATGTATATTTCCAGGGAGGGAAAAGGGAGTACAGAAACCATGTGACATAGCATGAACTTCTACTATCATTATAAATATTTATTAACAGGTCTTGCAAAAAACAAGGAAGATGGTGAAGATTTGCTGTTCTCTCCTCCTCTTAAGTTTGCTCAGTGGGCAACTCGATGCTAACCCTGGACTCAAAGTGAGGATCACCCAGAAGGGGTTGGAATACGGTATGTGTAATGTTTTGAGGATCTGGTGGTGGTACTGCATTGAATCCTGGCATGACAGACATCTTGGGAAGCACCTGCAGTGGAAGGAAATTACCTAATCACAGACTACAAAAAAAGAGAAAGCTTTAGGGCACAATTTAGCAGAATAAGCTGCTAGACAGCATTGTACCTCGTATCAAGGCTCATGTGACTCTTGCCATGACTAGGAATGAGATCTGAAATAGCACTGCTGGATTTCGAATAAGATAGCCTCTTCTTTCTGACTCCATGTCCATCCTATCTCCTAAGCCTGAAGCTCAGAACTAGAGCACATAAATGCCCAGGCAATAGCAAAGAAAACTGAACTTATCACTTTTTTTCCTGTAGCCAAGGAGGTTGGGCTGGAAATCCTGAAGCAGAATATGGAGAAGGAGAGTTTCCCTGATTTGAGCGGCTATGAGAAATTTGGGCTTGGTAATGTGAAATACAACATCTCGAGGTAAATATGCTCTCTGGAGACAGTTTGTGTTTGAGTGAAATTTGAATCTTGTTTTTTGTTCACCCTGACTTGGGAGTTACAAACTTTTCCTGTTTTTTGCCTCCCCCTCATTTCTCTCACTCTCTAGAATACACGTCACTGCTGTTGAATTCCCCAGTGCTTCCATCTCTCTTATACCTGGGACTGGGATAAAACTGGTGATTGGAAATGCTTCTCTAACGGTCGATATGAACTGGAACATAAGGACCTGGATGTTGTACGTAGAGCTTCACATGTCCTGGGATGTTTCTTGATGGATAACAGAAAGTTAAAAATAAAAAAGTTTAGTTGTCTTTGTGGCCTCTTCGTGGCAAAATCGCTTTTTAACAGCTTGTACCAGTAACCGAGGAGTACAGACTTGATTTTCAAATCAGGTCTGCTAGTGGGAGGCAGCCCCTGCCCTCTCAGCCATGAGCACCTATAAAGAGCACATGGCTGTGCAGCATCTCTGCAAAAAAAACAGGGATGTTGTTCTAGATGAAAGACATCGTTGTCCAGCCTGCCAGCTGATGGCACGTTTAGAAAAACTGCAGTATGGTGGATCACGGTCCACTATAGTAAACCCCCTCAATGTAGGTACGTTGTCAGAAACCCTGTGCTATGCCTCTAAGAGACACTGTTCAAAAGCTGGTGGAAAACAGATAAGCAAATGACAATGTTCTTGGAGCAGTATCCATACCTTCCTAGTCTCAGGCTGTTTCACAGGGAAAAGAAATCCCTCCACCTCTTTGATTGATTGAGGTTTGAATCCTCATTAAAAAATAGGTTTTTCAGTTATTTCTTTATTTTTACTTTATACAGCAAAGGCAGTGGGAGAAGCACAGTCTACATCTCAAAGGTGTCTGTTTCTGCAATCTTTTCGACATCCTTGGATAATACCGGTCACGCATCAATATCACTTGCCAGCTGCCGGACAACTTCTGGTGATATAGACATCAAGTTGAATGGAAATAATGGGTAAGTGGAAGAGATCTGTATATACTCTGGTAGAAAAATAAGTGTGAATGAATGGCACAAAGACAAAATCACAAAATATGGCATCTATTTTGCCATCCATAGAAACCACAAGTGAGGATCAGGCCCCTAATCCAGTGTTAAAATGAACACATTTGACCATTGTTCTTGTATTTGTGCACACTGACCCTTTGGTAGAGGATAGATACATCGGTTCTGATCAGATTAAATAATCCCTTGTGCTTCTTGAGCACCCATTTGTTTCCAAATACTGCTCTACTCTTCATACTTGTACTGTACTTTAAGTAATCACAGTCTCAGTGCTATCAAAACTGAACAGAACCAGACTACAGTCCATCGCACTTCTGGTTGTAACTTTGTGCAATATTATTTCATTTTTTTCTTGTACTGTCCAAACACAACTCTTGTCACTTTCAATTCTTTGTTTCTTTGCTTGTTTTTACTTGTATTGGAAGTTTCCTGTGCAGAGACTACTGATTTATTCTGTGTTTATACAGACATGATGATGGTATTATAACAAATTACTTATTCATAGATATGAACCTACCCAGGCTAATTGCTGAGATGCCTAGTGGAGAAATTATCTCCTTTAAAATGGTGTCTCTGACACTTGTTACATTTCACAAAGTTCCCTTGTGTACTAGGATAACACACTCAGAGTCCATTAAATTCATGTTCTACAGACATACCTGATTTCCTGTTAATTACTGCAGTACTTGAGCCATGAATTTCTTTCTTCCTTTCCTCTAGCTTCCTGCATAACTTCTTTATCAAGTATCTGAAGAAACCCATTCACAGGAGATTGGTCACTAATGTAAGACTTTCAAATCATACAAGGGGGGAGGGGTTTAAGGATTATGACTTTCACAAGTCAGTGCCATGAACCTGACAAAGGAAAAACTATAAAAATAATATAGTCTTATTCTGGTCTGATCAGTAAAGTCATCATTTTGCCAGTCAGAAATGGTTCCAGATAAAGTGCCAAGTTCTTGGCCAAGATATAGGCTACTACACAGCTGGGTTCAGTCACAGCAGCCATAGGGCTGGAAAATGTAGTTGTTTTCCCATTACAATGCAGAATAAGTCTCTGCCTATGTACCTACAGGCATCCTGGGTTTGGGGTAATTTTTACGCTCAGCAGACAAAACATATATTGGGTGATGCACAGCGATGTGGTAGTACACCACCAGGTACTATGACATATCCAAATTTCATCATATCAAAGAGGTGAGAAATACTGCTGACAACCTGCCCAAGGCCTCTGAAAGGAGACAGAGATTGAGATGACTGTGCTTATGCCCCAGGACAAGGATCTCCCTTCTGAGACTAACGTGAAATCTCCGTATTCCTCTTGTTCTATCAAGCCTATGGTTTTGTCACCACCATCAGGCTGCCTTTGGCAACTTCTCATTTTGTTGCCTAAAGGCAGCTCTGAAATGGGATATTGCACGACCTTGGGGAACCAGATGGCTGAGGAAATCTAGTTTAGGTGTCCTGACAAACAAATGCTGCCATGTGTGTCACATGAGCAGACAGATTTGCTAGTGCACGGGTAAGGGGTGCTTACAGGTCCACGCTCATCAAGCCATAACTTGAGTGTGTTTTATGCAGTCTTGTCCCAACATCAGATCTGGGATCCAGTTGATAGATGAAGACCTCCGATCACTGAATGGTGAGTTTTCATTTTGCTTTCTCTCTCCTGTTCAGTAAAATTCTGCAGTCAGCAAAGCCTCCAGAAGCATCAGACTTATCCACATTCTGTTTGCTCCCTTGCTTACAGGACCACAGTTCAATAAAGAGTACTTGGACAAGCAAAGGCTATTTCTAAGAAGCCAAAGACTTGAGCACAATTCTTAACTGGTGAATCTGCCAGAAACGGTGCTCAGATGCCACACAGCACTGATGTGAAGGCAGTTTTCCCTTCCCTCCCATGCTGAGTCCTCCTGCACACATAGCACTTCACAACCTGAAGCCTGCTTTTCTAGCCTGCCTGGAAATTGAAATCTTACTTGCCAAGTTTTCAGACTGGCTAAAGGCAAAATGAAGAAGCTCCTTTGTAAAAGAAGTCTCACTTTAACCATTTTGGGTTAGATTTGAAGAATTTAAGGCACATAAAATGTTGAGCAGATACCATATGCAAAACACAACACCTAAGCAGATCAGGAACCCACCTTTTCTGGGGAGGTACTTGCAAGTTAGAGGCACTCTGGTTGCTCTCAGAACCACTTGACAAGAAATCCCAACATCTCCTTATGCCCTGAAGCACTGGCAGGACCATTTCCTATTTTGGTTAGACAAAGTTTACTTTTCCACAATGAGAAAATATTAGATAAACTAAATAACATGCTTTAAAGAAGGTACCAGTAGACATGAAGCCTTAGATCAGAAGGTGCATTAGAAGGTCCCCAGTTGTGTTTTTCCCCACCCTTTGGAACAACTTGCGTCATTCTCCTTCAGGAACTGACTTAGTTACAAGTGTACATAAAATTCTTTCTGTGCTTCTTGTAACCTTGGGTATTTTGCTTTATTTACTACCCTTACAGTACTAATGCCCGTTGATGATTTGGCTGAAGTAGACTACTCCTTAAATAGCTTGCCAGCAGTATTCCAACCCTTTATTGACCTGGACTTAAAGGTAATTACCCGTACTGCAATTTGTCAAGGTGGCTCTGGGTTTTATCATTGTATGATCCACTTTCTAAGATGAATATGATCACTGTTCTGAACATTGACATAGTATCTGAGAAGACAGACATTTCAAAGCATTACTGCATTTGTTATTGCAATCATTTTTGTAATGATCCTGTTGTAAAATGAGTTATTTCAAATCCACAGGGGTTTTTTAGATTTGTGTTGGTTGGTTATGGCAAATAGAGAACAGTAAAAGTTAACTAAGCAAGTTAGAAGAGAAAAAGAGAAAGGGAAAGGAGAAAAAGGGGAAGGAGAGAAATGTGTAGGTATTCAACTTCATCCTTCTCTTTACTGTTGATTAGTATCTGACTTCTTTGTTCAGTCAGTCAGAGAAAGATTTCTACACACTGCTCTAACTGGATGCACCTGCTGTCAGATGACAGCAGAATATAAGAAGTGAGACTTTAGGAGCAAGAATTAAGTCTCTGGTACCCTAAAGGGAAGAGAGATGACCCTTGAAAAATCATGGGAGCCCAAGGAGTGCTGCTGAGTTTGAAGGCCTGAAAGTTTCTTTCAAATAAAGGAAAATATCTCCTTACATATTGAAACTCAAATCAGACTAGTTCCTAATTCTAAAATTACTTGATTGTCATTATGTCTAAGGTGATTTGCTTGAGGGTAGTTATCATGATCACAGCATCTAAGATACTTAATTAAGTTTAAGGTGCTTTGTGCTAAGTGCTCTACAAAGGGGGAATGCGAAGATAGTGCAGTCACAAAGACGTTATAAACTAATTATAAACTAGAGACAACAAGGAGATAAGAGAGGCAGGAACACAAAGGAACAAGAAGCCAATATCAGTCAGTATGGTAGACACTGGTCTAGGCACACCAGCTCTACAGCTGCTGTCAGACTCTTGTAGGTATTGGAGCGACTAGGTTAAAAGCCAAGACTTGAGGCAGACTGAACAGGTAATGCTATGGGTGTTTACAAAAGCTACTCTCCCACATACGGTACAACATGGGGGAAAAATACAAAGGGAGTGGCTGTTAAATTCAGCAAGTGAGGACTGAATGGGAAGATCATTAATGAAGTGACGCGGCACTTGTCTATTTAGAGATAGATGGGGAAGAACTGGGAAAATAAAGAGACACAGAGTGCATTTGAGGTGAAACATAAAGGGAAAGTTAATAAAAGAGAAAAAATCTTAACCTATGAGTACCTTCCTCACTTAAAATCAGGTTTACTTTTTTAATTAATCTGGATGCATTTGGAAATACTAGATCTGCAAGCCTTAACTAATATCATCAATAGTACAAAAGACAACATAGGTGTTTGGGGGATTGTCAGACATAACTTCCCTTTCTCCTGTAAGCTTTCTTTTGTCTGCACGTGTTACCAACTTCTTTCTGGGTAGAATAACAGGCTGATTTTGCCCTAGAAGACCTCTGGGTTTAGAGATCTGTTTTGTAATTGAGACCATTGAATAGCTCTAGACGGCAGTTCTCAGATTTAAATTCCTGGAGATGGGGAAAGGAGAAACTAAGGTTTTCAATAAGACCCTTAGTCATACGCTTCATGCAATATGTAGACTCCTACTTTAGAGGCTTTGTTTTCTGAGGTGGTAGGCTGTCTTCAGCAGTTGATCAGCATTCCTATTGATGGATTTCAGGTGTCATTTATGAAGGTATCAAGTCTCTGGAACTTGTCTTCACCATATGATTGAAAGCATCAAGACTTCAGCGTGTATTGTGAAGCCTATGTACTCATTCATGCACCAAATAAATTAATAGTCTGAGCAAGGGAAAGGAAAGTAGCATTAATTGTCTGCAGTCATGTTCAAGTCATACTTGGACTCTGAGGTTTTTTATCTCTTCCAATATCCTTCAGGGGACAGTCTATCCAGCTGGAAACTATACTGGCCTTCCCTACGTGGCAGCTCCTTTCACTATCCCAGACCAAAGCGACTCCATGCTCTACCTTGCTTTCTCTGAGTATTTCTTCCAGACCTATTCATTTGCTTACTACACTGCAGGGGCCTTCAACATCACCATTGCAGAGGAGGTGAGTAGGACACACAGGGAATGGGATCAGAGTGGCTCAGGTCATCCAAGACGGGGTTTTGACCTGCCAGTTGTGTCCGTATGTGACCATATAAAGCTGCTAACTGGCCTGCAAAGTCCTGAAACATTTAATCATAAATACTAGGGCATTGTTTTATTTATTCTGTATATAGGTATCCCAGGCCACAGCCTGGGGTGCCAACTTCCACTCAGCAAGGTACCAAGTACTGACAATTCTGCTACCAAAAAAAAAAGGTTTTTGTAGACCCAGGACAGAGACTTTTCTGACACAAAGGATCTACTCTAGGGAGTTTGGCAGCCTCAGTGGTTGTTTTCTGAGGTGTCTCTGCAGACACAGAAAGTACTACAGAGGCCATGGAAGCAAAGCATACAGAATCATAGAATCATAGAATCACCAGGTTGGAAGAGACCCACCGGATCATCGAGTCCAACCGTTCCTATCAAACACTAAACCATGCCCCTCAGTACCTCGTCCACCCATGCCTTAAACACCTCCAGGGAAGGTGACTCAACCACCTCCATGGGCAGCCTGTTCCAGTGCCCAGTGACCCCCTCTGTCAAAAATTTTTTCCTAATGTCCAGACTAAATCTCCCCTGGCAGAGCTTGAGGCCACTGCCTCTTGTCCTGTCCCCTGTCACTTGGGAGAAGAGGCCAGCACCCTCCTCTCTACAACCTCCTTTCAGGTAGTACAGTAGCTGTGTCTTGGATGCTGGCAAACTTGACTAGTGCATTTCCAGGAGGTTCAGTAAGTCCCAAACCCTCTAGATTGCAGCTCAAATTATAATGATATTAAGCACTTTCTTTCCTGGAAAGTATTTTGGCATGTATTATTGGGAATCAGCTTTAACTATACTTGGTCCCTTAAGAATATTTCTGAGAACAAGACGTACAGAATCAAAAATTCATTGAAATGACAGTAATAACGCATTTAAACAAAAGCCTTCCATGAAGGTCAAATTTGGTAAATGCTTTTGTCTTTTTTTTCTCCAGACTTGCAGTTATTTTAATATAAGCACAGAGATATTTGGCAGTATCATCCCTGAGGTGAGTATCATTACTTCCATAAACTCTTAAGAAACCACTCAATGTGGGAGTGTGTGTGTCAGACATCTCACTACTGGTGTATCCCAGAGGCTTGCAGGGCCAGCTGTCTTCCTGCTCTGGATATGCAGCAGGAACATAACAGCAGAGTAGATGAGCCTTGTCACCTCCTACCTCCACAATGAGTTGAATAACCTGCACAGTTACCAAACATGGCCCAGAATCTTCCACATCAATCTTTAAGTGGGCACTGTGCCCAAGTCACAGCTGTTCCCACCTAAACCCAGCTCTAGGTAAGAAAAGGCTACTGTAATAAGTCCCACTTTGAGACACTTCTGAGAGGGCCTTAGCTCTGAAATAATACCTCTCTCCTGCCCAAACCTGCATAATTGTTTTTGCTTCACTGCTAGCCTGTGACTTACTAGCAGAAAGGAATCCAGTAAAGACCTGGGAAGGGTCTATAGTGGCCATGGCCATGTGCAGGAAACTGAGCTAACAGATGGACAAGAAACAGGTAATTTGTGGAACACGAGGCAAATGCACAGGATTTCTATTTATTTTAGGTGGAGGAGATTATTATAACAGGCAGAGACTATAAACTGTAACAGGACAGAGAATATAAGCATGCATGGCTTCCACTGGCCATCTCAGAAAAAATGAGAAACCAAAATTGAGCATAACAGACCCTAGACCAGGAAAGCCAAGGTCAGAAGTCAAATTCATGGTTCAAAGAACTTCACATCCTTATTTGCTTCACAGATTATAATAAATTCCTCCCTCAGAAATCTAAGAGTGATCCAAGGGCAATCATCATCCAGTCTTCTCCTTAAAATGCCATGAGGACTGACACTAATATTCCACCTCCTCTGTTCTAAGTAATGAACTTGGTGAGCCTACTCACTCTTCAGGCAATGAACAGAGTGAGGCTCCTCTGGGCAGGGACCAGTCTCATGAGATGGGTGAATCTCAAAGTGAATGACTTGTGAGGTTTTTTTAATTGAGTGACTGAAACATCACGTTCACATTCCATTCATTTCCTATGTTCAAAAACAAGTATTCAATTTCTCTCAAAGTGATAGAGAAGAAATCATATTCCTAGAGTGGGAGTAACTTTCCACTGCATTCCTGATGTGGCCAAGACTGTTAGTTTATCACCACAAAAAACATCTTCCTGCTTATTTGAAAGAATCTTATGTTAGCATCTGTCCTTAACCTCATCCTAAGAAATGACTTCAAAATTATTGCTTCAAGAATGAAAAAATGCAGTATTCTTATCTGTTCTACAAGAGGAGCATTTTTCTGTCTTTTTTTGTTGTTGTTGTTGTTTGTCATGGAACTTTGCAGGTAGCCAAGTATTCAGTTACACCCTACCCAGTGATGTTGAAGCTAATGGCTACTGAAATACCAATCATCAGCTTAGAGGAGGATTCCTTCACAGTAGAGATTCAGGGCTCCATGGAGGTGTTTGCTGTTCTGCCAGACTCAACCAACCAGTCATTGTTCACAACAAACATAGTAAGTACAACAAACAAGGTGACATTTACCTCAGTCTTAAATATGTTTGTTCCTTCCTTCTCTTAAAACTCTGTACAAGAAGCAAAGCACCAGATTTCTAGTACTTCAACATGCAAATTCCCCTTAGTCACATGTAGTGACTCGAATTATAGGGCATTTCTATGGCAAAGAACATTTTCCTATAGATGGATAAAAATCAAACATATAGTGACTGATTAACCAAAGTTTTGTTCTCTGAAATGACAATTCTGCAGGCATGAGTCATGCCTCTTGGTAACTTGTTCATTTAACTGAAAATGTCTTTGATGAGTGAAATCTCATTACCCACATTTCAGCTCGTGTCAGTGCCATTCAGATGAGCAGACGTTTACTGTGTGCAGCCCTGCATGAGCCATGGGCTAAGGAGAAAGTTGCATCTACGTGAAACAGCTTCCATAAATAACTGGGAAGGTGGCATTTTGTGACTAATTCACAGCAAGGGTCCTAATTTTTCGTGTCTGTTAACCCACAGTTTCTCTCTTCTGCAGGCAGCCAATGCCAGCATTGCTCTGAATATCTTTGACCAGAAATTGATGGGCTCACTATGTCTGAACAGGTAATTCAACCTTGGATGGAAAGGATTTGTAAGCGTTTGTAAGTGTTAACAGTCCCAGCATTAGCAGTTCAGGCACACGATCAGATAACCATAATTTAATCAATGTGCTTCCCTGATGATTTCATCTGCATTAGTTTCTCTAATTCTCTATGTGGCTGTACTTGTACAGTTTAGAGGAGTCAGGAAGCTTCTCTATGATAACTGCCATAGCTCCCAAGGGACTGCCCACCAGCTGTGGATTGCTGCAGGGCAGTGGTTTCACTGGATTTCTCTGCTCCTTCATCTGCTCTCCTCCTGAGCTAGCTAAATGAATTGTGCAGGGCAGTTATGATGACCATGAATCATTTTTTTCACCAACATTCAGAGGGAAAAACCTAGAGTGTGCTGAGAGCTGAGATGCTAGTTCTGTGGAAACTTGGAAATCACATTTTGAATACACATTTGGATACTTTGAATACATACTGAATAACTATTTGAATTGAAACAGAAATATTAGCAACACAGCCATCAGAAGCAGTAGCATATGGCAAACAGAATTTTTCTTCCCACTCCAATAAAGCTTACATGAAAGCATTATGTTGATGTACCAAAATCCTTGCAAAATACCTGAGAGCCTTCAGGTCCTTGATGCCAACCCCAGTAAAATTAATCATCAGTACATTTCCAAAATGCAGCCCAGAAGGAGAAGTGCACTCGCATTGCTGGTTACAAACCTTCTGGCATACTCTTCTGCATGCATGCTCAGCAATGCCTTAAGAAAACCACTTCTTTCTCCATAAGGCAGTATGCATTGTTTAAAATATATCAGTTCCAAAGTCTCTATGCAGATGTTTCTTAAGGCCTGGGGCTCTACAGCAGTGACTGCACATGATTAGAATAACGTGTTTATCCTTTCTAGTGATTCATCTTGTTTCATTTCTTTCCCTCAGGCTCCAGTTCTCCCTAGCCCACTCCAATGTTGGCTTTTTCGAGGTAAGTGGATAGTGATAAAAAAGCTGAAGAGTAAGCACCTACATTTTATTGGTATTTCTAAATCATTTGGTTCCATCTTTTGGCTCTTTTCCTGTCCTCTGGCAGCCACCTCTCTGCTGTGGACTTAAAAAGTATATTCTTTGGGGAAAGTGGGATCTCCTGTAGTTTCCCTGACTGGTGTATCATATCTCGTCATGTAAGCAGAGAGATCTCTCCAATTATAATGGCAACATGTACAGCAGTAATTTGAACTGCAGCAGCAGTTGGAGCATTGTGCTGTCTAAGCAGCCACAGGCCTGACTGAGATAGAAGCACTCCATGTGATGCAATCGTGCTTATCACAGATGGTCAGAATTACAGCAGGGAAGAGGAGCCAAAATACTCATCTCAAGATGCCCAAAATTATGTGGTTTACAAGGGAAAACCACATCTCCACAGAGAGTCATTTAATTCTGAGTACAATCAATCAGTTCTGAGTAGCTGAGAAGAAAGGATTAAAACTGTTCTGGTCCTGTTTTGCTGTTGGTGATAAACCCTCTCACAAATCAAGGAAATGGAATGTTTTAACTGAAAATGTTGTCCAAGCATAGTGAAAATAATGGCATTTTGCATCTCACTTCCGTTGCACCATTCCAAAGACTTAAGCTCAGTTGAAGTCTGGGTCTTCTGCCTCTTTTAGGCCAAATAAGAGCTGAAAGTTGAACATGAGACAACTAACTCCATCCAGGATTAGGGCATGACAATTCTACTGCCATCCAGAACTGGTGACTAACTCAGTTTTCTTGTCTGTGGCAGATCTCGCTTCTAGAAAACATCCTGTCTTACATTTTACAGACTGAAGTCATTCCATCAGCTAATGGTAAGGCTGTGTTTCGAAGCTAAAAGCTGTAAGCAGAATGGGTGATTCTAGGAACTTCGACTGACTTTCTGCTAGGTTTCTAGTTCTTATCAAACTGAGTGGAAAATGGCCATCAGACAGGTAGCAGTGGAAGGGAGAGACTGGTTTGTAGAGGTGTAAGTATCACTTCTCACTGGCACTGTTCTACAAAAAGGGGGGGAAAAGACTTGGAAACTCACAGTTCCTCTGCCTTTGCCCCACTCAAGGTAGTCTTGATGTATTAGTGAGAATCATGTCACTCTAGCCTGCAGACCTGCCTGAGGCCACTGTGTGTGAAATGTATTCCTCTTTATAAACCAGCTATGGGGTTTTGCTTCCAATATGTCTTATTTAAGGCCCTGGAGGGAGACAGAGCTTTATGCCAGCCCACTATACTAGGATGAACTTTGCCTTCCTTAATTAATAGAGGCAAATGAGATCAGGTTCTAATGATGTTAAAGCTGTATTAACAATCCCCCCTATCACTAGGGACAATTCACTGAGTATGTAATGTGTCGAACATGAAAAGCCTTGGTTTGACTGCAACTCTCTGTCAAGTGTAAAGCATGTGTAATTCTTTTTCTGCATTGGTAATTGAGCTTCTCTACCTCCTAGGGTTGTTTGTGGAAACTAAGAGGTTAAACATTGTAAATGACCTAGAGATCTCTGGACCAACAGGGCTGTTGAAGGACAGGCATTTATTATTTTCCCAATGCATATCTAAATCATTGTGTTTGTCTTTTTTTTTAAGCTAAACTATCAAAAGGATTCCCGATTCCCAATCTGGCCAATGTTACCTTGACGAGACCTCACATTACAATTGTTCAGGTGAGATTTTGAGAGTTTCATGTGTACTTTTGGCTAGGTATTCATTCACCTTCTGTCTTTACAAGAAACATGGTAGATTTGAAATAGCTGAGTAGTAAAAAGCTCTGGGTTCAAAATGATCTCTAATAGAAGTAAAATCCTATCAAAAACAAATTTATCCTGCTTTGAGAAGAAAAAGCTAGAACTGCATTAAATATATTACGACAGAGTGATCAAATGTACAGCTTGCTCAGCCTTTCAAGTTGCAACTGAGTGTAAAAACAGATTTACCTTCAACATTTCATTTGAGTTTGGCCAATAACATTAGAGTTATTGCTATCCATGCAGTCCTGCTGGATTTAACAGGAATAGTTGAACTATGAGAGGGAGGTGAATTTAATTTTGTGCACCTAGTATGACTGGATTCCGTTAATAAGGCTCAGCTTTTTTTTTCCAAAATCGAGTTTAAATTAAAAAATAAAAAGCAACAACAAAACAAACCACAGTAAGAGTAACCAACCAAAACCCTCCTTCATTTTGTAATTCATAGAACTTCAGTGCCTGTTTTTCTCGCCACAGGGATACATGTTGATTTCTACTGATGTCCACTACAAACCCTAAAGGAGAAGAGGGACCTTCTGTTAAACATGAACTTCAAATCAATACTGTGACTGTGAAGGCTAAAAACTGTTCAGTTCTGCTGAAATGTGTAACTTGAGCTCTGACAAGGGCAATGTCACCCTGACTGGTGGCAAGGGGGGATGCGGGTTGGCAAAGAAAGATGATAGGATGGTTAGGCTGTACAATGGAGGAGAACATAGGACATGTTGACATTATTTATTCTGGTGTTTAACCAATGCAAAAATGTTTTTAAGATTGATGCTTCTTTTGAAATACACTCTTGCCCATACACTTCCAGAAGGGTGCTGCAGTCTCTCAAAAGGAGGAGAAACACATTGTAAAGATGCTGTGGGGACAGGCATGCCTGCTAATCTGCTTCTACTGTAATGATCTTAAATAACTTTCTTCTGAACACAATGCATTCAGTATGAAATGAACACCCTCCAGAACCATGTTGGACTGGGAACTGTACCAATTGCAATGGGAACTAAAACCTTAGCAGTGTCTTAGCTAAACTCTTAACATAAATCTTAACAAAGATGCAGGAGCAATCCAAGAAGGTAGATGAAGGGGTACTGCCACTGCCTTTGACAGCCCCTCTCTCCCTGGGGCTCTTCACAAATCCTTGTGTTGGTCATGTCCCCTCTGTTTACCATTGCTTAGCCAGGTTAGATATATTTGACTCCTTGAATGTTTCTAAGTCTTACAAGTCTCATCTTTCAACATCTTTGTCAATATTTCTCTAAATTGAACTGGTTACAGATACTTTACTTTTTACTTCATTTTGGTATGCTGTTTTGCCTTCTTTCTTTCCCTCCCTTCTTTACTAATTTTTCCCTCCCTTCTTTACTAATACTTCATTAGCATGCAAATCTGAATGCAGTTCTGCAGAGGGCTTGTACCTTGGCAAAGCCTGACCAGAAAGCAGGCTCAGGCCTCCCAGACTAGCACCAACAGGGGAGAAACACAGGCTGTGATGCCATATCCCACCATTTTGCTGCTTTTGTGAGCCCCAAACCACCCCTATGCAAAGCCCCACCCTCCTGGCATGATATAAAACCCTAACCAACCCCACACCTCCTACTCCTCAACAGGAGCCCTTTTCAAGCCAAAACAAGCAAGAAGGTGTTTCCCTCACACTGAGAAATGCAGGTGATGGTGAGGTGCAGGCAGCTTTTGCCTGACTGTAGCTGACCCAACTCTTCCCATCCACCCACAGTACAGTGGTATCTGAATATACCCAGGCCAAGACTGCCTGGTCCCTGGGGGAACAACATGTGAAAAACTACTCATTCCTTCCACAAAACCAGCCCAAAAGTCATATGTGGAGCGAGGGAGGAGGAAGTCATGCACACACCTCTAAGTTTGTCCAGTCCAACTGTCATTGCAACACCACTATTCCAATTAAACCATGTCCCAAAATGCCATGCCTACACGCCTTTTATATGCTTCCAGAGAAGGAGGCTCCAGCACTTCCCTGGGCAGCTTGTTCATAAAGATTTTTTTTCTAATATCTGATCTAAACCTCCCCTGGTTCAACTTGAAGCTGTTACCTCTCTCTCATCCTACCAATTGCTGCTTGGGAGATGAGACCAACACCCACCTTGCTAGAACCTCCTTCTGGGTATTTGGAGAAAGCAATAAGGTCTCCCCTCAGCCTCCTGTTCTCCAGGCTAAACGACCCCAGTGCCCTCAGCCACTCCTCATGAGACTAGTTCTCCAGACCCTTCACCTGCTTTACTAAATCCCAGTTCCTTCATCCTGGCACGTCCGGGACCTGTGTTCCCCTTCCCACCCTTGCCCGGGGCTGGTGGCTGCCCCAGCATCCCTGCTGCTGTGGGAGATGGCCCTGGCAGAGCACTTAATTGGGGCCAGCTGGGGGGCTCCTCCAAGAATTATGGCACCATGTTCTGCCCAGCCTGAAGCATCCTAGTTTGTATGAGAAGCAGTGTGACCAGAAGGACGAAGGAAGCCACGCTTCCCCGGCACTTGGTCCTGGTGAGGCTGCACCACAGATACTGTGTGCAGTTTTGGGTCCCTCAGCACGAGAAGGACATTGAGGTGCTGGAGTATGTGCAGAGGAGGGTAGTGCAGCTGGAAGAGGGGCTGGAGAATAAGTCTTATGAGGA